>PVHP010005719.1:0-63948 GCA_004024765.1 Zapus hudsonius
GCAATAATAGGTTTTCCAAGGCTCAAATGGCATAGTGTAAATGTCAAACTGCCATTTGAGCTCATCCTGCATTTTCTGTTCTAATACGAATGTGTCAGAAGCTAGTGAGGTCTTGAATCCATTAAGCCTTCTAATAATGCTACTTGATGTATAACTATATGTAATTACAGTATTCCTTCTGTAACATATTTTAAGATGATCGTGTGAAAGGCATAGCACCTAAATGATGAGTAACACATAATGTATGATTATATGCTGTCTTTAGCCTATGATGGGAGCACTCCGCCCGTAACTGTATATGACTTCTTGTATTGTTTTTCTAAGGTACAGGTTATGGCAGTCTACCCATAGGCTCTATCCATCATCTATCTATCTAGATCATCAGTCCGTCCATCTACCTACCTACCATGTACCCATCTGTCTCCCTACCTTTCTTTTCATTTCGGGAACAGTTTTATGAGTTGGCAGGATAGTAATTTATCCATCTCTATATCTGGGCAGGGGGTATTCACTGTATGTCAGGCACTGCTTAGAGGGTGAGGATGGAGCAGCGAACAAGACACTAATTCAGCCTGCCTGGATGTACTACATTATACAGTAGTTGATGCTAAGACGAGAAGAAAGCAGGCATCCTTCGAGCAAAGTCCTGAGAAGGAAGCAGGAGTGGAGCCCTGTAGGAAGAGGAGAAAGCATGGAACAGAAGGAAGGAGGGAGTGGAGGGGTAATAAAAGATGAAATGGAGAGACAGGAGAAAGCCGTGAGGACAGATTGTGAAGATGCGCGTCATGGTAAGGACTTGGTTTTTCCTCTGAGTCAGAGGGAGCCATTGGTGCAGAGAAATGGCCTGGGCTAACATTTTTGACAGAACAACTGTGGTTACCATTCTAAGACACTGTAGGTGAGAAGAGAGAAGACAGGCCACTAAGGGAGCAGCTAGAGAAGGTGAGGACTCATGGTGAGCAGGTGATTAGAACTGCTTGGGCTCAGGTGATGTTCTGAAGGTAATGCTGAGGAGCTGGGGGGACTTGCTGACAGGTGGGGAGGAAGATCGGAGCCACAGGTGACTTCAAAGTCTGAGCCCGAGCCAGTAGGAGCTGGAATCACTATCCCAAGATAGGAAGGCAGCCAGCGAGCCAAACTTTGAAGGAAAAGATCTGGAATCCACTTTGAACATGAGTGTGAGACAATCCTGGAAAGACAGTAGACGCCACCATGAGAGCCTGCAGTTCAAGAAGGAGGCCATGACTGGAGATGTGGACTTGGGTTCAATCTCACACAGCTTAAAGTCACGAGAACGAATACCCCCACCAAGAGAAGCACCCCCAGGACTGAGCCAGAGACACCCCAGCATTTGGAGACTGGAGGGATGAGGGAGAATTTGCCAAGGAAAGAATTAGGTGGAACAGGTGGGGAGAGTCAGCTTTGGCATGAGATGGGAGAGTTAAGTAGTTTAGCTCACAGAAAACATTACACATCAGTGTTCTGCATTTAGGAGGCCGTCTATAATTTGGCCTGAGAACCCAATAAACTAAAGCTAAAATAGTATTTTATTTTGTCATTCAATCACAGAAAAATCTATTTAGGAATGCCTCTCCTTATCCCCTCATCTCTCTCTCTCTCTCTCTCTCTCTCTCTCTCTCTCTCTCTCTCTCTCTCTCTCTGTTTGTTTTTTTCAAGGTAGGGTCTCACTCCAGCCCAGACTGACCTGGAATTCATTATGTAGTCACAGGGTGACCACAAACTCATGGCGATCCTCCTGCCTCTGCCTCCTGAGTGCTGGGATTTAAGGCATGCCCAGCTATTTTTCTACTTTAAAAGAAGCTATAAACCAAAGTTTACAATTCAAAATATTTGATTTAAAAACAATTTGGAACACTAGGGTTGGGGGAGGAAGGGTGGCACACACCTGTAATCACAGTGTTTGGGAGGTAAAGGCAGGAGGATAAGGAGTTTGAGGCAAGCCTCAGCTACATGGTAAATTTAAGACCAGCCTTGGCTTCATGGGATTCTCTCCAGAAAAAGAAAGAGTGAGAAGGAAGAAAAGAAGGAGAAAGGAAAAGAAGAAGTAAATAAGCAAGAAAGAGACAGAAGAGGAAAAAACCCAAAAAGTAAAAAAGTATAGAATTTTTTGTTATTCAGTAATATAACAATTATAATTCTCAGTATATTTCTACAGAATGATAAGAATAATACTAAAAGTAAACTAAATTGCATTTATTTTATCTGAAATTATGTCTCACATGAGGTTCAGAATTTAGACAAACCCGAATTTGTGAAAAGGGCCTTTTTGCTCAAATGCATTTCGTTTCATGAGTGGATAAAGCTCTGACTTTAACCCGAGAGGAATTAGGGAAATGCTAGGATGCAATGAATGTTGTATCTGCAATGCTCTGATGAGCTAATGAGGTGAGGCTTCTAGCTGGGTAACTGAAAGAACCCTAACTGCTGGAACCACCCCTTGTTAGACAGAACACGGGGTTAGGGAGATAGCTCAATTTAGAGGTGCTTGCTAGCCCAGGTTCAAGGCTCAGCCACCCACAGAAAGCCAGTGGACACTCATTTGCAGTGGCAGAAAACCCTGGTGCACCCATATACACACATGCAAAAAATATAAATAATTTGCAAATAAATAAATACTTTTTTATTGTCCATAATGAGTTACATTGTTTAGTGGGCCAACAATGAGTTGTTATCCCCAATTCCTCATTGCCCCCCCCTCATCCCCAGTCAGCTGGATATCCTCCTCCGTGGGCCATCTGGATCAGTCCTTGTGGCAGGGGACCATGGATAGCCTAGTACTCAGCCCGGTTCTCCTGGCCCAAGTGTGTTGTTACTGAGGGGTGCCATGCCTCTGGATAGTCTCCCCCACCATAGCTCCCACAATCTTTCCGCCCCTTCTTCTGCTCAGTTCCCTGAGTCGTGGTGGGTGAGTATTAAGGCTGCTTTAATGTTGTGAGCTTAGGGGGTTTTGTGTCGAGAATTGTTGGTTTCTGTCTCACTGGCTTATCCTGTGTTGATTGATTGGCTGTGGCTGTGGGTCCCTTGTTCATCCCATCATTCTCTGCAGGGTTCCCTATGGATTCTCCACGATATGACTGTGGTGGCTCATCTCTTGCCAGGATCTCAGCTTTCTGCCCGCAGTTGGTTGGTAGGGTTATTTGGGCCATAGCTCTCTTGCTGCATCCTTTATGGAGAGAGTCCTGGCGAGGCTGCTACTGGTCCGCCATCATGCTCCACCCTCAATAAATACTTCTTAAAGACAGACACATACATACTCAACGATACAAGTTTAATATCTGAGAATATTCCCAGAGTAAAAAAGAAAGTTCTGTTTCAAAGAGAAGTGTGTGAATACAGGAAGAGTTAGCTGGGTTCTCATCTGAAGCACCTGTATAATTATCCTACTAAAATTAATGACACACTTCAGGATATGACTCAATAGTGATTTGCTTTTAATGAAACACATTTCATTCAACAGCGGATGGTGTTGTGATTTCCTTTCAAAGATTTGAAAAGTTCCCTACAGGCAAGAATGTGTGCTAGACATTGATAGAGAAAAATGAGTGATGAAATATTCTCTGAGGGGAAAAAAGCCCTTTTATTAAATGTAAGAGAAAAAATTGCTCACCAAGGATTTGGGGATATAAAATATACTTACTGGCAATGAGTCGAACCAAAGTAAGTACATATAGTGAAAATGATCACTGGGGGTAAGAGCTCTCGCAGAGCTGTAATCTGCTCTCTCCAGGCTCTGTGCAGTTCCAACAGAGTGGATTTCTTCTGGGCCAGCCTCAGAGGTGCACCATTCCAGGGCCGAACACAGGTATCATCCAGAAAGCGCTTTCACTTAAATATTAACTTCATATTGCTTCAATTATGAAATTATTAAAATGAATACTATTAAATGATTAAGATATGACTTGAATATTTCATTAAATATTTGTGTCTGTTTCACCCCATTTTGTATGGTTTAAGTGAAAACACTCATGAAAAATCTTTTAAATTAAAAAAAATTTATTTATTTGTGAGCAGAAAGAGAGAGAGAGAGGAAGACAGAGAGAGAGTGTGGGCAGGGCAGGACCTCTTGCCACTTTGTGCATCTGGTTTTATGTAAGTACTGGGAAATTGAACCTGAGCTGGCAGGCTTTGCAATCAAGCGCCTTTAACTGCTGAGCCATCTCTCCAGCCCCAGGTAAGGAAAGATCTGATGATGCAGCTCTCCCCATGAATGTTTCTCTTCATCATTCCACTTAGCAGAGAGAGTTCACAGGAGGAACTGCAAGCATGTCATTAATGCCAACATCTCACGTGGTTGTGAGTGTGAGACCAGAGAGGACTGAACCGTAGAGACCGTCACTACAGCACACACCTACCTGGGCTGCACAGATGAGCTACAGCTCACCATTCTCCATCCTGGATTGGCGATTTGGTCCCTGCTTGGCAAACCTTGATGTCTGTGTGTCTGCTTTCTTTTCCCGGTCTTCTTCATAATTAATTCAGTTACAGGAGTTAGTACAGGTTGTTGAAACAGGTATGTTTGCTAGCAGACTACTGTTATGTTACAGTGTTTCTTTTTCAATGCTACTCACATTAACTTAGATAGGATAATATGTTTTTCTACGTTGTCTAAAAATTATTCTACTCTGTGAGTTCAATTTAAGTGTCCAACAGAATAGTCTCTCTCTTCTATTAATGAAAACTGATTCCCTTTGGGGGAAAAAAACACCACACCTATCTACAACTAGTAAATCAAATCAGCTACAATGAACTTATTTTCCAAGCCAAGAAACTAAAGTTTACAACGAAAAGATTCGTAAGAAAATATCACGGTGTCAAAAATTTTTGTTCAAAAAAATGTAAGAAGTTTACTAATTCTTACTCAGGTTTGCTCTTTGAAATGTCCTTGTAAAGGTGATTTCCAGACAGCCTGAAAGCATAGCCTACCAACTAGCCTAGTTTTATTAAGCAGCGTTTGAATGACTGACCCTGTTTCTCTCAATGATCCCAGACTGGCACCAACAATCTAAGCACTGAAACGGTTTTGTGAAAGCATGAATGAGGTAAACAAAGCTTCCTTGGGACATTTTCAGTAAGATATGGACATGGAATCATTTGTTTCCCTTCAAACAAATTGAATTTGCAAATTAATTTTCCATGACTTCCAGCTTTTAAAATCGCGAGATCACCAAGGGAGGAACACAATTCGAGGCATGTTCTATTTTAGAGACCGCAGGGTGGACGCTGGGCAGCAGTGGGCTCCGCGTCATCTCTGAGCCTTCTTTTCAGCAGCAGTGAGTTCACTGCCCCCCTCCTCTCCCCCAGCACACCGGAAGCTGGCCTTAATGAAATCGTGAGCTCCCACGATGCCCTTGGCTTTATTTACTCTCCAAAGCAGGGCCAGGGCTTCCAATAATGCTCTTGGTGATGACTAAGTCTGACCCACTTAGAGATCCTGATTTCATCATTTCCCAGGTGAGAGGGCTTTTTCGTGGAGAGACACACTACCAAGGATTTATGATTTTTAAAGTGAATAGCCTTAATCTTTGGGTAAAGTTAAATGTTTCTTTTACTAGTTTCCTTTAGGGAACACTTGATCTACAGAGTTACAAAGTGAAAGCTGTGTCAAAAATATTGAAAGATATTTTTTTTTGCATAGGCCAAAATATTTACTTGGAAATTTATTTAGAACTGTTTGTTTAGAAAACAATTATATACATCCTTTGAAATAATAAAAAAAATCAAAGGTTTTTTTTGTTTGTTTGTTTGTTTGTTTTGGTTTTTCGAGGTAGGGTCTCTCTCTAGCCCAGGCTGACCTGGAATTCACTGTGTAGTCTCAGGGTGGCCTTGAACTCACCGAGATCCTCCTACCTCTGCCTCCCGAGTGCTGGGATTAAAGGCATGTGCCACTATGCCCAGCTTCAAAATCTTTTTATTTTTTAAAAACTGTTTTAATTATTTATGAGAGAGAGAGAGAGAGAGAGAGAGAGAGAGAGAGAGAGAGAGAGAGAGAGAGAGAGAGAGAGAGACTATGGCATGCCAGGGTCTCTTGCCACTGTAAACAAACTCCAGACACGTGGCACCTTGTGCACACCTGGCATGTGGGTACTGGGGATTGAACCCAGGCCAGCAGGCTTTGCAAGTATCCTTACCTGCTGAGCCATCTCCCTAGTTCCTCAAAACCTTTCTACATATACTATTCATTTTTGAAGCATTTTCATACTTGTGTTACCTTTTGATATGCGTGCCTCACGTTACCCTCTCTGATCCCATCTCACTCCCTTCCTGCTGGCTATGACTCCCTCCCTCCATCATCCTTAGCTCATTAGGAAAGGGAGTGACTACCAAAGCCCCTTCCCCATCTATGACAAGCCCACTGGTTTCATCAGGTACAAGCAAGCACATGTGGTGTGAATTCATGGGTGCAGTGGCTTGTGTGTCCAGGAGGGAGAGTGTCACAGAACTCCTCCCCATCCTCCAGCTCGGACATTCTTTCTGCCACATCTTTGTAATATTCCCTGAGCCCTGGAGGGGACATGTGTATGCCTTGTTTAGGACTAAGCACTCATTTTTACCTTTTTGCTTTTATGTTATCTATCTATCTATCTATCTATCTATCTATCTATCTATCTATCTATCTAGATATAAATATATAGATAGATATAGATGTATAGATCGATATAGAAAAAATATATAAAATGTATGTATATAAAATGTATGTATATAATGTAATATAAATGTATGTATATAAAATGTATGTATATATGTATATTTGTTATATATATATATATATATATATATATATATATATAAGATATATTTTATCTAGATAGATTTACCTATATGAAATCCCTACCCCTCTGGATCAGGAGACTAGGGACTTGCAGAAAGCTACAAGGCTGGCTACCTGTGACAGTGAGCATGCGCACTGAAGCCCTGTGTGTACACAGGTGAGAGCAGGTGCTGCGTGGACCACTGTAAAGCCTCAAGGGTCACCCGCCCACTCCATGGCGGGAGAGTCTGGGTCTCTCTTTCTTCTCCATCACCTGGGTGTGGTCTGTGGACATCCTCGTCCTACCCCTCCAAATGCCCATCTTCTCTGGTGCCATCGCTTCTTGCTGGGGATGGCAGTTCATGCTGGAACTATTGCTGCGTTACGCACCTGACATGCCGTCATGTGGGACCTTCTGGAAGCTTCCTCTGGGGCGTCAGCATGTTGACAGGACAGGGCGCTTCTCAGAGAGGTCAAGCCCTCCAAGCCAGAACTGAACTGCTGGGTCATTTGAGAGAACAGGAGTGATAAGGAGACAAAGATTTAACCCAAGACAACAGACCTGCGCTGGGGCCTTCCCTTGGGGGCGGGGCGGAAGCCTTGGGGGACCACGGGGGCGTGGTGGGGGCGTGGTTATGGGCTTGAGGGAGGGCGGGGGCGTGGCCATGGGCTGAGGGAAGGCTGGGAGTGTGTCTTGGGGAGTGGTTTTGGGCTTGAGGGATTGCTGGGAGCATGGTCGGGGGCGTGGCTATGGACTTTAGGGACCAGTGAGGGCGTGGCAATAGGCTTTAGAGCCGGTGGGGGCGTGGCTATGGGCTTGAGGGACCGGTGGGGCGTGGCCATGGGCTTGAGGGACGGGTGGGGGCGTGGCCTGGGCGCAGCTATGGGCTTGAGGGACGGGTGGGGCGTGGCCATGGGCTTGACGGACGGGTGGGGGCGTGGCCAGGGCGCAGCTATGGCCTAAGGGACGGTGGGGCGTGGCGGGGGCGTGGCGGGGGCGTGGCCACGGCTCTTGGATTGGCTGGGGCGTGGCCGGCAGGACAGCCGCTGTCCGCGGTTGACAGCAGGATTCTTTCCACGGCCCGCCCCGCTGAAGCGCCGGACTGGGCATCCATCGCGCTTGAAGCAATTTTGGCGCCATTTCGGGTACCTGGCCTGCTTCTGCCGGGACGGCCTGATCGAGCGACGCCGGGCACGCGCGCGCGTGAACGCGCCCGGCTCTGCGGGGAGGAGGCGCTGCCTGCGGAGCCCGCGGGAGCCCTCCAGGGAGGCGGCGACGGGCGGCGGGCGGCGGGCGCTGGCGCCGCGGAGAGGGAGGCGCGGGGAGCGAACCCGCCACCTTCCCATCTCCTCCTCTGTCCCAGCCACCCGGGGCCCAGGTGGGGCTGTCTTCTTCTTCATGTTTGTATGTGCATATGTGTGTGTATGTATCGTTTATTAATTTTGGCTGGGGGCTTAGGTGTTTAATTAGCATTCCTATTTGTGCTACATTTAAAAATATTTTATTCGTGTAATTTACGAGAGAGAGAGAGAGAGAGAGAGAGAGAGAGAGAGAGAGGCACTCCAGATGCATGCGCCACTTTGTGCACCTGGCTTACATGGATGGGTACTGGGGAATCGAACCCGGGTTGATAGGCTTTGCAGGCAAGCACCTTAACCGCTGAGCCATCTCTCCAGCCCCTGCACTGCATTTGATATCTTCTAAGTCTACGAAGGGGCTCATTTACATATCTTCCTTCTCAACAGTGGGAAATGTGGGTTGGAAAAATAAAAAAGAGGGAATGGGTTGCAGATCTACAGACATGAACTCAGGTCTCCTTGCTGGAAGTCCTGGGTTCCTGCTGTCCCCCAGCATTAGACTGAAATCCTTGTACAGATCTCAGCTTGATGATTAGATTCCTAAAAAAAATCTCCCTATGTATCTCCACGCTGTTGCTAACCAACCTATAGCTGCTCCTTGGTGCCCGCAGGGCGTTGGTTCCAAGACCTCTGTCATTCATAAGAGTATTTGCACAGAACCTAAGCATAGAGTTCTGCATGCTTTAAGTCATCTCTAGGTAGAAATAAGTCATCTGGCTGATTTCTTACCATGTTGCTTTTTTTCTGCAGTGCCAAGCTCACTAACTGATCCAGGCCACTGGGATTTGATCTCTTGTTTGTCTTTTGGAGGGCTGGGCTCTCCGCCTCAAGCCATCCTTCCATCCTTCGCTGAATATATATGGTTACTGAGCAATGCTGAGTTGTACATGGAGCTGAACTTCTTGAAGTATTGTGAGTTCATAGGAGCATAGTTTAAGAGGGGTTATATTTGCCACAGAGAAATGTCTAGAAGTAGAGTCTGGCCCTTCCTGTGAGCTGAAAGAATAGATATGCTTTAAACTAGGCCATTTTGTTATTGTGGTTTTGTTTTTGTTTTGGGTAGGTTATGCCTTCTGGGAAACTTTTCCCAGAATATGAAATTGATGAATAATTTCTGATTATTTTCTCCCAGAAAAAAATTGCAAAATGTTTTATGGGGATTGGAGAGATGGTTCAGTGGTTAAGGCAGTTGCCTCCAGAGCCTAAGGACCAGGATTCAATTCCCACATAAGCCAGATGCAAAAAGTGGTGCATGCATCTGGAGTTCGTTTGCAGTGGCTAGAGGTCCAGGGGTATCCATTCTCTTCCCCCCTCCTTACAAATAAATAAATATTTTTAAACATTAAAAACTTTTATGGAATCCTATTCTTGAGTTAGTTACATCACTTGGTGTCCCTAGTCCAAAGTGGCATGGGGCTCTGCTTCCTGAAGAAACCTGGCTTGGTGTCTTCACTTCTTTCTGTGGCAGAGTCAGAGTAGAGGTTTGAGAGAGTGGACACAGCTACCTCAGACCCTCCCCTCCTTAGGGCTTTAGGCGATTGTCGAGTTCAAGTTGCACAACTCTTTCCTTGCATCCCAAAAGGCATTTTCAATACAAGTATATTTTGCAAACTTCAGCAAGTGAATTTAGAAATAAACATACCTCTTACAAAATAAAAAGTTTTCTTTTTAAGCAAATATGTCCTACTACCACAGAGAGACTTGCACCGGAACAGATCTATCCAGCCGATAAACACATATATAGTCATGAGTGACCTTGAGGGTTTGTGCTATCTCTCCATAGATGTTAAGTAGAAGGTGACTTTTCAGAGCCCTTCCTTCACTACTCAGAGCATCAGGTATCTTTCCTGGCAAGTATCATCATATTTCCAGAAATGAGACTAGATTTTTTGCAAGGAGACAGGGAGAGAGAGAGAGAGAGAGAGAGAGAGAATGGGCACACCAGGGCTCCTAGCCGTTGCAAACAAATTCAAGATGCATGTGCTACTCTGGCTTTCCATGGGTACTGGGGAATCCAACCCAGGTCATTAGGCTTTACAGGTAAGTGCCTTAACCGCTGAGCCAGCTCACCAGCCCAAGAGACTGGTTTTTTTATGTGGACAAAAAAAATCTTAGAATTAATAATTTCCTATCAAAATTTCTTAATATATATATTATAGATAACTTAAGCATAAAAACCCATTGCGTATTCACTTGTATATCCTGATGAAATCTTTTGTGGCATTTTTCCGAGATAGGCAGTGACATCAATGGAGGGTGGTGAGTACTCGGTAGCAGCTCTTGCTTCGTTTCACTGGTTCCGCGTGAGCTCTCACTTGGAGACCTTCTTCAGGTAAGAAAGGCTTTAAAAAGAAAGCATCATTTTTTAACTTGAACAATATAATCATTTTTAAATGACCACATATCTTTGGAGTATAATTTTACATCAAAGTTTTCAAGGTAGGTAATATCATTTTGTCTTACATTCTAAAATGTTGATGCACACAGCTATAAGCCTGTTTTACAAGAGGTTTATAATTAGTGGGTGAGTTTTATGCTCTATTCAGATATACAAGGAGAATGAAAATCTAATGTTATTTTTGCTAAATGATGGATATTAATATAGTGTTCTTTCTGGTGATTCTACTAATGGGGAATTGGCAACTTAATGAGTTTAGTGTTTAGTAAATTTAATTCACGTTACATATAATCAGGTTTAATATGCACACAATCCCTTTGTGCAGAGAACTACCAAGCAGCTTTCTAACCTGGCATTTGGGTGAAGTCTTTGTTTTGCCTTTGCTATTCTTCTAATAAGGTTTATATTGGGAATAAATTTACTTATAATGATTGAATGAAATTTTAACAGTTTTGTCGGTCCCTAAATGAAAGTTACAAGAAAAATGTTGGTGATTGTGTTCTGCCTCAGGGTAGAGAGCCTCTGATCATTCATCAGACTGTTTCAGAGAGCCAGCGTAAATAGTGGCACCTATTTAAAGTGTCCATAATCAGCAATTTCCTGCATTCTACATCACATTGCTGGGCAGGTCCTAAGCCAGATAACTGGCTTTTGCTAACTGAGATACGTAGAGTAGCTTTATTTTTTTCTGATAATTAAGATACAGCTTTAAAACTGTTTCTAAGCCTTAAAACTTACTTTCCATTTTGTCCAGTGATTTTATAGGTCAGTCCTGCTTCTGGGATCCAACTCTATGTTGTGGTTCAGAAATGTTTCACATCTTTCAGAGTGACTCACAAGACAGATGTATTTATGTTTTAAGTAAAGATTTCATTAGATTTGAAGGTATGTTCCATTATGCCACTCTGCCTTCCATCTATGTATTCTTAACATCAAAGGGTTGAAAAAGAGGTTTAGTCAGCGTACTAGTCAGGGTTCTCTGGAGGAAACAGAATTGATAGAGTGGATTGTAGTTAAAGGGGAATTTGTTGGGGTAGCTTATGACAGTCCAACAATAACAGTCTGCAGGCCCACGGGTGAAGGAACCAGTAGCTGTTCAGAACACATAGCTGGAGGCCTCAGCAGTCCCAATCCAGCCCTGAAGGCCTGATGGCTCCCTGGGAGGCGGCTGCTCTTCAGTCCACTATGTGAGGCCAAGGAAACTGGGTTCCAATGTCCAGGAAGGGTAGGAGAACAGGATGTGACTTTCATTCAAGCTTCCTTATAACCAGTCCCCTTCTGGAAGGCCCAGCCACTGGGGGAAAAGGCTCACTCTGGAGAAGGGACCTCCTCCTTTTGTCAATCCTTTCTGCAGGCAAGCTCAGAGACTCACCCAAGATCACTGTAGATTATTAAACAGGTCAAGTTGACAATAAACTTAACCATCACAGTCAGTAACCCCAGTTAAATTCAGAACGTTCTTGCCATTATTTCAAACAATTGTACATTTAAAATATGTTGGATTGTTAGATAAAATATATGTAGAAGTGACAATGTATACTTAAATCATTCTGGACTTCAACTTTATTGGTACTTCATTGTGTCCCAAGCTAGTTAATACCTGGGTATGTGTTGTATTTTTTGGAGAGAAGAATGCCCATTTATGTTGAGAATGGACTGTTATTATTGACTGAAGTGGATCTGGTGCCACAATTCTGCTCCTGCTGTATTCACCTGTTCCAGTGATCATGTGAACTTTGTTGCGAATCATTTATTTATTTATTGTTAAATTGTGATTTGATTGAAGGAATGAAAATAGTTCAGGAAAATATAAATTGGACCATTTACTATGGTAACACCGAGAGCAGCATTTTTAACTATGTCCTGTATATTGACAAGGACTTCAATTCTCTCAGCAACTTTATGAGTCCTACTATTATCCCTGTGTTACTGACGAAAAACACAAGGCTTAGAGGAACTTGCTCCAATCACATCACGTGACTAGTCAGTGGCAGAGCAGAGATAAATCCAGATCAGGGCTTTTCATTAGTTATACCATCCCCCACCTGCCAGGAACCTTAGCAGATTCTAGTGTGATGCATCCTCCTTTGGGGGATATAGTAAGACACGTCCTTGACAAGGGAGGGGTCTAGGACATACACTACTTTCTTGGACATTTGTCCTTGGTGGCCTCCCCTGCCATTTAGTCACATGAGATTCTATTTTGTTTTTGTGGTTTTTGTCTTCTAACTTGACTCAACTTCAGTCATATCACCTGCCACTGTACTGAGCCACTTGGCCCTGGTTCTGGACTGCATTTGTACTTCTCTCTGTCTCCCCAGCACAAAGCAGCAGTTACCATGCATGAAAGCAGAAGATTACTATTAGAAATGTACTAAACCATTTTGTACTTTCTGATGCTCTTCCCTGCAAGTGGAGGTCAAATGTTTGCTGGAGACGTGAACAGCATCAGATACATGCTCTGGTGTTTGCAGAATGAAGAGGAATAATAATCTCTCTGCTGTGAACCAACTTGCCCAGACTCCCCCGGCAGCAAAACAGCCCAAGCATGGCTTCTGCGCTTCTTTCAGCCAGAATAACCCGAGCACCGTGCGTGTAGACTGGGGGAGTTTACCTCACCATGTGCTACTATGGATTTTTCAGTATCTTCCTTTAATAGATCGAGCCCGAGCATCTTCTGTGTGTAGGAGATGGAATGACATTTTTCATATTCCCGACCTCTGGAGAAAGTTTGAATTTGAATTGAACCAGTCAGCAACTTCCTATTTTAAGTCCACTCATCCTGATCTCATTCAGCAGATCATTAAAAGACATGCCACACATCTGCACTATGTCAGCTTTAAGGTAAGATAAATAAGCAGCAAGTAGGTGGAGACAGTGTCTTACATTTCATTAACCTTTTTGTGTACTTGGACCTTTAATAAATACTGCCGAATTTTTATTCCAAATTGTTCACTTATTTTTTTTCTAGTTATGACGTAGATTGAAATAAAACTTATACTGCAATTGAATAACTTAAACTACTTTTCTTCATCTAGATGTTATTATTTTATTTATTTTTATTTTTGTTTATATGACAGAGAGAGGGAGACAGAGAGAGAGAGAAAGAGAGAGAGAGAGAGAGAGAGAGAGAGAGAGAGAGAGAGAAATATATGGGCATGTCAGGGCCTCCTGCCACTGCAAATAAACTCCAGATGCATGTGCCATTTTGTGCATCTGGATTTTGTATGGGTACTGCAGGATCAAACCTGGGCCATTAGGCTTTGCAAGCAAGCACCTTTAATTACTGAGCCATCCTCCAACCCTAGATGCTATTATTTAAATTCAGATAATTATATGGACTTGGAAGTATGAAATGTTCAGAAAGTTAAGACTATAGGGTTGGAGAGATTGCTTAGTGATTATTGCACTTGTCTGTAGAGCCTCAGGACCTGGGTTCAACTTCTCAGTACCCAGGTAAAGCCAGATGCACAAGGTGGCACATGTGTTTGTAGTTCCTTTGCAGGCTAGAAGCCTGGTGCACCCACTCTCCTCTTTCTCTCTCTCTCTTTCTCTCTCTCTCTCTCATAAATAAATATAACATTTTAAAAGTTAAGACTATAACATCTCTTATTTTCACTTCACAATATCAGAAATCTGAATAAATTAAAATACTAACATAGTGACTGAAGGGATAAATAAACCTTTGTAATTGAATCCTATCCAATAATCACATTCCTAGTAAGTTTCTGGTAAATTACCTTTAGGAAATTCAGCTTATGGATTGTCTTCTTAGGTGGACAGCAGCACGGAGTCAGCGGAAGCTGCCTGTGACATACTTTCCCAGCTGGTCAATTGTTCTATCCAGACCTTGGGATTGATTTCGACAGCCAAGCCAAGTTTTATGAATGTGTCCAAGGTAAGAAATACTGTGGGGTTTTTTTTGGTGACATATGCTAAGATTCTTTTTTAAAAAATATTTTATTTATTCATTTTCAAGCAGAGAGATACAGAGAGAGAGAGAGAGTGTACCAGGGCCACCACCTTGTGGATCTGGCATACGTGGGTACTAGGGAATTAAACCCGGGGCCTTAGGCACTAGAGGGAAGTGCCTTAACTGCTGAGCCATCTCTCCAGCCCCATATGCTAAGATTCTTATCAATTGCCAAGCTATCCAAAATGGTTCTTTTTCTAAAGATGGGCCAGATCCCACTTGTACTCAAAGTATTGCTTCAAGTGATGCTCTCTTAAACAGCACCTGCACTGTTTCTTGCTAAGTACTTTGTGTATGTTTTGTTTTCTTGGGAGCTACTGTATAATTGCATTGTTTCCATAGTAGGTCTTATCATTACAAAACTTAGATGCTATGCTCAGTATTTGCAAGGGCAGGCTCATGTGGCTCCTTTGACTGCGATGGTGGATGTTTTCTGGAATTCTGTAGCCTCCCTTGAGAGGTAGGACTGCACTAGAGGAAATGGACTAGTTAAAACTGTCTGGTTTTGTATAGCAAAAATTCCAAAATAGCAGTGGCTTAAATAACCCATGACTGAAGTTTATTTCTCGTAAATAAATGCACAGGTGAGGTCATCCATAGATGGTTCAGGGTGTTAGGACCCTAACTACCTCTTCTAGCTTCCCCATTCTCCCCAGGCCCTTAGCGTTATTTGCGTTTCCAGGTAAGTTTCCATGATCCGCTCCTTGCTCTGGGCAGCTGGATAGAAGGAATAGGGAAGAAGCACACACCTTCTCCTTTTCATAGAGATCCCCGTAGTACTTGTAACACTTCCGTTTTATGCCTGAGGCCTGAGGGTTCTGGGAGGCTATGAAATCTTAGCTCAGTGGCAATGTGCTCGCTAAAAACCGAGACTGGATTACCAAAAAAGAGAAGATGGATAGTTGTTCTGAAACATCGAGAAGTTTCTGTCCCAGAATCACTAGTTGTCTTCCCATCCCTTGGGTCTCACCTTCAACCACAGTTACTCTCTACTGTCCTGGGTCTTATCTTCTCTACACCTTGAGTTACTATTTAAAGCCACACTATTTGCTCCTGTCACCTGCTTATACCTTCCCCCACCTCAAAATTAACTCATTAGAAGAAGAGATTGTTCATTTTGTTTACTATCATAAACCCAGAATTAAATAGTATTTACTATGTAATAAGTACTACATTACGGCCGGTTACCCTCTCTAGGAGAGACTTGAGGGGTAACAGCATCTTCCCTTACACAAACTGGGTCATGTCTGTCTTAGCAAGCCCGCTGTCTTTAAAGAGACGCGCTGAAAGAAATTGGGTCATTTGGGGCTTTAGAGTAATATAAGTAATCAGACAAAATGTACTATACTAAATAGTGACTTCTGTGTTTATGAGCATAGGATCAGATTGATTATTAGATCTAAAAGCCAGGGCTGATGTTGTGTATCTACCTCTCGGGCCAGCACCTGGGGGGGGGTCGCTGGTACAGTGCAGAGCAGGTGCTTGGAATCCGCCAGCTATGTCTCACATGCTGCCTTCACTTCAGCGAGAGCTCTTGGCTTTGGCAGGCTGTGGATCTCTTCCTGACATGGGTTTGTTCACTTGCAACCTAAGCAACAATTAGATAAAAGTATGGCATTCTGATAAGCATAAACTACATGGTTGTTACAATGGAATATGTTCTCCTGCTTAAGCGTCCTTTGTTATAGTTACCTTCTTCACCTTATGGGGACAAAACACCCAACCAGAAGCAGCTGATGGGAGGAAGGGATTTATTTTGGACTTGAGGGGAAGCTCCATGATGGCAAAGGAAAGAGGGTGAACAGAGGCTGGGTATCACCTCTGCCACAGCAGGTGGTAAACAGCAGCAGGAGAGTGAGCTGAATGCTAGCAAGGGGCGCTGTCTCTAGTGCCCCTAAGCCCACCCCAACAACACACCTCCTCCAGCAAAGCTCCACCTACCTCATTGCCATCAGCTAGGTACCAAGCATTCAAAACACATGAGTTTATGGCGGACACCTTCAATTCAAGTCACCACGGCCACCAAGACTAAAACAAAGAGAAATGGAAGCTTCACATGTCATGAAGAAAAAGTGATAGTTCTCTAATGATTTTTGGCACCACCAAATTTAGTAGCTCTAGTCTTCCACCACTGAAAATATGTAGAAGCCATTATAATTGCTGTAAATTAACATGCTTACTCATGTATAATCAGTGTTGTTCTGACAGGGACAGAAAGAACTTTTACTAGAGTCAAACTTGAATTTGTAAAAGGAAAGCAATCCTACCTGGATTTGGTTTCTAGACTTTTGATCTTTGTAAAAAAAAAATAGTGAATCTGAGAACTTGGGGAATTCTGCCAACCCATAAACAAGAATAAAGATATCGATTTATGTTGTTTCGACACTCAGCTAGGAAGAGCCCATCACTGGAGAGGATGAAGTCCCATTTATTCACTCTTTTAACAGACATGTGTCAGATATGATCTGAGATCTGGGAAGATAGAAGGAAATGAAACAGACAAAAATTCTTTTCCTCAGATGATACTATTGAAACAAAATAGAGACTAATTGAGGGGGGGAAGGGATATGATGGAGGGTGGATTTGAGAGGAGGATAGGGAGGAAAGTATCATGCTTTATTGTCTATAATTATTGTAGTTGTCAATAAAAAGTTTAAAATAAATAAATAAAATAAAAAGGAAAACTAGATACCCTCCAAAAATGTGGAAAAAATTATTGTTCTCTTAATGAAGGGGTTGAAAAGGCCCAAGAATAAATATCCTAGGCTTTGAGGGCTGTGGTGGTTTGAATGAAATGTCCCTTCTAGGCTCATGTATTTTGAATATTGGTCCCCAGCTGGAGGCAGTTTGGGAAAGTTGTGGGGACTTTGGAGTTGTTTGCAGAGGTGGGGAGGCCCTGGTACACCCATTCCTTCTCTTTCCTATTCTCTCTCTCTCCTTGCAAATAAATAAATAAATTTTTTTAAAAATTTTAAGAGAGATGCCTACTGATTCTATTCTGTGAGGCAAAACCCATCCTATCAAAGGCTCATTTATAAGAATGAAAACTCTTGAAGGAAGAAGCCCTGAAGGGAGAATGCTGAAGCAGTTCCCTGCTCCCCACAGTCAGCTTCAGAGGCTCCTGCAGCTGAGGTCCAAGGCCAGGCTTCCTCCCAAACCAGCCGCAGAACTTGTCAGCATTGTTCACACGGTACTGGTTATGGAGGCATGAAAAATGGAAGCGGGAGATCATGAAATCACCATGAGTCCAGAGAGCCACTGAAGCAGGCAGTGTCTGGCAGGGTCAGAATCCCTGCAATGAGGTCCCGAGAAGTCACTGTGATAAGTTGCAATGGAGCCCTCAGCATGTCGGAGATGACAGGACCATGGGATGTCCACCAAGGAAAGCTGTGGGCACAGAGCCGACGCAGCTGAAGAGAGAGGCTGTGTGTCAGTTCTCTTCTACACACAAAGCCAGAGAGAGGGAGCTACCCAAGCCCTTTGGAGTCCAGATGATCCCATCACCAGTTCCAGGTGCCAGACATGGAGCTGCAAGATTTGGACTTGACCCTGTTGGGTTTCGTCTGATACTTTTTTGCTGTACCTCTGTTCTTCCCTTATGCATTGTGAACGTTGACGTTGTGCCAGTGCATGCTAGAAATCTGGGTTTGTTTTTGTTGTTTTTTGTTTGTTTGTTTTTTTGAGGTAGGGTCTTGCTCTAGTCCAGGCTGACCTGGAATTCACTATGTAGTCTCAGGGTGGCCTTGAACTCACAGCAATCCTCCTACCTCTGCCTCCCGAGTGCTGGGATTAAAGGCGTGAGCCACCATGCCCGCCTTAGAAATCTGGTTTTTGATGTTATAGAAGCTCACATTTAAAGAGTTTGCCAAAGTTCCAGAAGAGACTGTACTTAGACTTTTAAACACTATTAGACTATGAAGGCTTTTAAAGCTGGACTGGACTGGATGCATTAGCACTAAGAGTTGGCCATGAGCTTATGGAGATGGGGGGAGTTTATGACTAACACATATAATTGGGTATCAGGTTGATAAAGGGTGGACTTCTGATGATATATATTGATTGTCAAATTGACAGGTTCTAGAATATTCTGTGAGAGATTATCTAGATTAAGTTAACTGAGCTGGAAAGACCCACCTTAACTGTGAGTGTGCGACACCATTCGTGGGTTTGGATCCTGGACTGTATAAAACACGAGACGGCTGGCTGAGTACAAGGACCTGTCACTCCCTGCTCTGCTTCCTTCCTGCCAATTGATTGGATTCAGCTGTCTCAAGCTCCTGCAGCCCTGCCTTCCTGCCCCGATGGCCTGGAACCTGGAACCATTGTCTGGAATAAACCCTCTCTTCCTTTAACTGATTTTTGTCAGGTATTTTGTCCCAGCAATGAGAAGTTAACTTACACAGACTTCTACAATGAAAACTTCAAGATATGGAAAAAAGCAATTGAAGAAGACACTAGAAGATAGCACAGCCTCCCATGCTCATGAGTTACTATTGTGAAAATGGCTGTTAGAGAAATCAGTCTATAGACACAACACAGTCCTCATTCGCATTCTTCACAGAAATATAAAATATCCTAAAATCCATATGGAAGCATGAATAACTCTGAATTACCAAGGCAGTCCTGAGCAGAAAGAATGATGCCAGTGGTATCACATAGCTGATGTCAAGCTATTCTGCACAGCCAAGTGCCAAAAACAGACATGAAGGCTAATGGAATGTAGACCCAGAGATCTAATTTTGGACAAAGAATATAAGTTGGAAAAAAGATAACCTTTGCAACAAATGGTCCTGGGAAAGCAATGTCCACATTTAAGAAAATGAAGCTAAATTCATTTATCTCTTAAAGTAAGTCCTGAGATGTTGAAAGTGCTAGAAGAAAGTATAGGTAAAACACTTCAGGGTACAGATATAAATCTTGCTTATGACACAGGAAAGAATCCAATAATTCACAAATGGGACTCCATGAAACTAAAAAGCTCCTACTTAGCAAAGAAAACAGTCATCAGAGAGAAGAGAGGGCCTAAATCATGGGAGAAAATCACTGCAACTGTTGTTCACATACAGGGTTACTCTCTAGAATTTATACAAAACTCTAGCCAGACTTAGTGGCTCATGGCTCTGTAATCTCAGCACTTGGAAGGCAGAGGTAGGAGTATCACTATGGATTCAAGGGGCTACAGAGTGAGTTTCAGGTCAGCTTGGGTTTAGAATGAGACCCTTCCTTTAAAAGAATAAGAACTCTAGGGCCGGAGAGATAGCTTAGCAGTTAAAGCCACTTACTTGCAAAGCCTAACATCCTGAGTTCAATTCCCCCGTATCCATGTCAAACCAGATGCACAAAATGGTGCATGAATCTGGAGTTCCTTCTGCTGTGCCCATCTTTCTCTGTCTCTCAACTTAATCTCTCTCTTCTCTACCCTCACACAAGTAAAAAAATAATAATAAAAGAACTCTAAAACACAAGGGGAAAAAACTATCCTATCAATAAATGGACAAGTGAATTGAAGACAGTTATCAAAAGAAGAAATAGAAATGACCAATTGGAAAAACTGTTCACTTTAATTCCAGCACTCAGGAGACAGAGGTAGGAGGATCACCATGAGTTCAAGGCCACCCTGAGACTACATAGTGAATTCCAGGTCAGCCTGGGCTAGAGTGAGACCCTACTTCGAAAAACCAAACCAAAACAAAACAAAACCTGTTCACATCCTTAGCCATCAAGGAAATGCAAATCAAAACTACAATGAGATTCCATTTCATCCCAGTCAGAATTGCTTTTGTCAAGAAAATAATAAATGCTGGCAATAATGTGAGGAACTGTGAACATGTACAGCCACTGTGTGAGTCAGTATGGAGATTCCTCAGAAGGCGAAAAATAGAAGTACTGTATGGTCCAGCTATAGTACTACTGGGTATAAACCAGAAGAAATCTAAGCCGTACCACAGAGATAGATGGCCATCCATGCTCATTGCTTTACTGTTTACAACAGCTAAGAAATGGAGCCAGCATAGACGCCCATCAACAGATGAATGGATAAAGAAACTTGGGTAATCAACGCAGTGGAATTTTTCAGCCATAAAGAAAAGAAAAATAAAAGCATGACATTTGCAGGAAAATGGATGGAACTGGAAATAAGCCAGACTCAGTAAAACAAATATCACATGCTCTCTCTCGTTTGCAGAATCTAGATTTAAGTGGGTATGTGTAAAACAAATATCACATGCTCTCTCTCGTTTGCAGAATCTAGATTTAAGTGGGTATGTGTGTGTTCTGTTATGAAAGTAAAAAAAGGGAACGTGAAAGAAGAAATCTTAAAGGGGGAGGGGAGAAAGAGGAGAATAGAGGAGATAGCATGAAGCAGTAGTGTGCGGTTTATACTTTGCTTCATTAGCATACATTAACATAAATAGTTGAATGTATGATTTGATTTCAGCTGTGACTTTTAAAGTAACTCTTGATTTTTTTTCTAATCGTGGTGCAAGTCTCATTTTGTGTCAGCGCTTACAGTTGTGTTTGTCAACTCGAAGTCACTCTCGTCTATCAAGATTGAAGACACCCCAGTAGACGACCCTTCACTGAAGATTCTTGTGGCCAACAACAGCGACACCCTGCGGCTGCTCAAGATGAGCAGCTGTCCTCACGTTTCCTCCGATGGTAGGCAGTTGCTCTAAAGATTGTAATAGCCACAGTGGGATTTCTGATTGACAACTACATGCAAATGAAACAATTTGTTAACTTTATTCAAAGGCATCTGGACCTGTAAGTTAGATGTAGTTTAAATTGATTCTCCTGAGAATATTTCCCCCCTTTTAATGAATTTCCTTCTTTAGTTAGCACACAAAGCAATGGGTTTTATGATGGTGTCGTAATCACCCACACGCTGCTGGGATGAATCTCCAAACCAGGCACAGTTTATGGGAGGAAATGATTTATTCAAGCTACAGATCCAGGGGAAGTCCCATAAAAGTGAAAGAGGCTGGTCTTCTTTCACAGGTCCAAGCAGAGAGAAAAACCCATCACCAACACGACACACACACACAGAACAGCAAACAGGCAGGAGGGGGCCAAAGAGAATTTCTTCTCCTTTATATAGGCTTAGGGTGGGGTCTTACAACCCTTCCCCAGACTTAATGACTTCCTGAGTCTCTGGAATTTCCTTCCTGCATGGCCCACACAGGAAAGGATGTTTACTTCTAGCTCTCCTGAGCTTCCTTATAGCCTGCCCCCTACTGAGAGGCTGCCTTCCTGTGAACATCCACAGAGACCCACCCAAGATTATTAAAAAGATCCAAGTTGACAACAAAACTTAACCATCACAGATGGCGTTTCCCTAAGTGTACATATATTATTAGACATTGTTCCTGTTGGTCTCCCTCACGTCCTTTTCTTCTCTCTCCCTCCCCCTCACCTTCTTCCCTCCACCAAGGCTTCACTGTTGCTTTCTTGTTACATATATGCCATTACCCTGACTTGTTCCCCCTAGACTTCTTCCTCCCTTCTCCATGAATGGATGTGCATATGTGTGCAATATAAATTTAAATATAGACGCTGCATATGGTGGAAAATACATGTGATATTTATCTTTATTTTCAGTCTGCCTTATTTTGCTTAGCATAATGACCCCCACCCAGTTCAATCCATTCTTCCTTATGACTGAGTAAACTTCCACTATGTGTATGTACCATAGGATTTTCTTTATCCATTCATCTCTTGATGGATATCAGGCTGGTTTCATGTCTTGATTATTGTAAACAGTGTAGCCATAAACATGGTTGTGCCAGTTTCTGTGGGATGCTAACTTAGAGACCTTCAGCTGTGAGCTCTGGAGTGTTTTAGCTCATCACATGGGAACTGGAAGCTTAGTTCTTTCAGAGCCTCCACACTGACTTCTGAGAGTTTGTGCATTGCCTCAAGCAACCCACAAGGGTTCTTAAGGCCCACAATTGTATACTCAAGCAGTCCTGCAGAATTCCCTGGATATCTATTGTACACACAATGAGTAACTCGTGTCAGATTGAAAGTCACAGTGGTTCTGTGTTCTGAAGAACGCTTCCCAATTTCCTACAGGAATCCTTTGTGTGGCTGACCATTGTCAAGGCCTCAAGGAGCTGGCATTGAATTACTACATTCTCAGCGATGAGCTTCTCCTCGCACTTTCCAGAGAGACACACGTCAACCTCGAGCACCTTCGCATCGACGTGGTGAGTGAGAATCCTGGACAGGTTGAATTTCATTCTATTAAAAAGCACAGCTGGGACGCGCTGATTAAACACTCTCCCGGGGTTAATGTCGTGATGTACTTCTTTTTATATGAAGAGGAATTTGAGACATTCTTCAAGGAAGAAACCCCCGTCACTCACCTTTATTTTGGCCGTTCAGTGAGCAAAGCCATTCTGGGCCGGATAGGTCTTAACTGCCCACGACTAGTGGAGTTGGTGGTCTGTGCAAACGGACTTCAGCCTCTTGATAACGAGCTCATCTCGATTGGTGAACACTGTAAGAACCTAACGGCCTTGGGCCTCAGCGAATGTGAGGTTAGCTGCAGTGCCTTCCTGGAGTTTGTGAGACTCTGCGGCAGAAGGCTAACCCAGCTGTCCATCATGGAGGAAGTGCTGGTCTCTGACGACAACTACAGCCCTGATGAGGTCCACACCGAAGTCTCTAAGTACCTGGGAAGAGCCTGGTTCCCCGACGTGATGCCTGTCTGGTAACCAGCCACCAAAGATCTTGAACTTTCTCTTAGGATTAGCTGCTTGCGGCTATGCAAATGTCAATTTTAAGATGTGTTGTTGAGATGTTTTCAGGTAAATATTTTATTGTTTGCCAGTTATTTTAATGCATCGCTTACAGAACCACTTGAAACAGTTTAAGATGTTTGAAGAGCTGGGCATTGTTATCAGGAGGGCACAGATAATGCGCAGATGACGTGTTGACAGGATAGAAATGCCAGATGGTTGCTAAGCAGAACCCTCAGCCTTCCCTGGAGGCATGTTTTAGCTAAGTAAATTAACTCATATAATTAAAATGTACAATATTGAGTCCCTTTAAGTTGTTCCTTTTAAGTTATAGCTTCATAGCATTGAACTTCTTCTAGTTTATATTGGTACTAATATATATGTACATATTTTTAAGTTTAACCATTTACTTCAATATCAAATCATAGTCTATGACTCTAATCTACACAAACTCCTTTCTAAAATATGCAATCGCACTTGATTATATTTTAAAATCTCTTAAATTTTTAAACTTTATTTTAATTTTGGTGACAGTTCCATAATGTATATAATGTATTTTGATCTGATTCATTCTCCCTTTCCCACTCGTATCCCCCTCACACACAATATGGATTTTATAAAGCATGTAGCATTAAGAGCCAAGATACAATTATACATGTTTACTTAATTGTACATGGAAAAGTCTTTATAAGGTCATCTTATGACTCAACCACTTCTAATTTTCAGTTTGCTTTAATTCTACTTTATATTAACGCAGAAGATAATTGGCATTAGATTAAAATTAAATAACGCTAATTCATCGTATAAAGCTACAATGGGTACGGGCTGGGGAGGTGGCTCAGTGATTAAAGGCACTTGCTTGCAATGCCTGCTGGTCCATATTTGATTCTCCAGTGCCCACATAAAGCCAGATACACAATGTGACATATGCATCTGAAGTTCATTTGCAGTCGCAAGAAGCCCTGGTGTGCCCATATTCTTCCTCCCTCCCTCTCTCTTTCTCCCTCCCTCCCCCTCTCTCTCTCTCTCTCAAATAAGTAAATAAAAATATTTTGAAGCCAGTCATGGCGGCATATACCTTTAATCCCAACACTCAGGAGGCTGAGGTAGGAGGATCACCATGAGCTTGAGGCCATCCGGAGACTAGATAGTGAATTCCAGGTCAGCCTGGGCTAGAGTGAGACCCTGCCCTTGAAAAACTAAAAAGAAAAAAAAAAGTGAAACATGTTTATTGTTTTCCAGGGTTGACTATTTTAATTATAAAACTTTTCATATTCTCACCAATTTGGCAAGTTGAATGGACTATTATTTGTAAATAGTGTTTTTAAAAAGCAGTGGTTTTCTGTCCCTTCACGTAGAGGTTATTCTTGTGCAGACATTCTCACCAATGTACCATACTGGCCTCCGTCACTTTGTGTCCCTCATCTTAGAACAGTGTGCGCCACACTGAGCCCTGCACAGGTGCCGGTGGAAGTGGGTAGAAAGTTATTGAGTAAAACCAGTTTATTGAGACGGAGGTGTGACTTTTGCAGAACACATCACTTACACCTTAAGATTTCAGAAAGATATGGCGGGGGCAGAAGAAGATTTAAATCTGACCAGGGTAACGGCAGCACCAACAGGAAAAAAATCTGAGCTGGGATGGAGTTAGTCAGAGAGATAAACCTAAATTCTCACCTACTGTTACTGTAACCTGACACGACACAGCAGAACAGAACACTGTGTGTACCTGTTTGGCAAGGTGACAGAATGGCGGATGTTGGCACTCTGGATTTGCACACTCAATGTAGATGTTATGAACCAGAGGGACAAGAAAAGAGCAGGAGCCAGTAGTAGGGAAAAGGAGGACCCCTGGCCTTTTCACTTGGGAGGAGCTGTCCATCCCCAGGTGAAGTGTCCAAGTCCCCTCTAGTGAAACCTTGGAAACTAATACGACAGCTGAGCAAGCTCAGGGAAGCCTAAACTCATTCTCTCCTGTCTGGTCCCCGGGTCGGTCTGATGGACGGCTTAGTGAAGGGAAACATTTTCAAGATAGCTAAAATCAATACAAAAACATGGAATCTTTAAAGCTCGCCTAATAGAAACATGTCCACGTGCGTTGGAAGTCTGTGAAAATGAGTGCCTGTGATTCAGAGGTCTAGATAAGCATGTTTGTTTTGGGGTGTGTTCGTTATAAGCTTCTTTCTATCTTTGAACCTTTTTTAATGCTGTTAGCACCCTCATTAGTGTTGAACGTGTTGTTTGTATTTGCTGGAGCACTCTGGGAAAATTCAGATCATTTTGTGGGTAAAAGAGTAATTGGAAGAAAATGGAGGGAAGGGTCCTCGTGTAGGACAAACTAAAGGAATATAAAAATAAGATTCTTGCCTTTTTTCTTTTCCTCGTCCTTTACTGAGCCTCTTGCTGGCCTCATTTGCTCTGGCAGTGTTGGGAGCTGGGTCAGGAGGAAGCAGGTTTTGAAGAACATTCACGTAGCTGTCCTAACTGGCCTCTTGGGTTGATCACGGCTCTTCTAGTAAATTACTTTTCCATAGCTAACTCAAAACATAGTCAAAATAATTACTTTTATTCAAGGTACCGACAGTATCTGATGCCTAATTTTTGACGTGTATATTATAATCACTTTTACAAAGAAATGCAAGTTACTTAGTATTGATAGTCTTTTTGTCATTGAAACTTTGTAACGTTGAAACTAAACATGATCATGGCATCCAAACCTAAGAAACACTCTCATTTAATGCACCAGAGGGCGCTGTGTTCAAGTTTTTCCTACAAAAGATGTCTGGGGCTCCAAAGTTTGCATTCATGAAGAAGTCTGCAAGCCAGTAAAAGACCTTCTTCTTCTAATTACCGCACCCGGGTAGTGGGCATAGCTTTTAAAACAATACCTTATGGATACATCCATGTTTCACCTCCTAAATTGATTATCTGGAAAGCTAAGCGTGAATCTCACTGCTCAAGTAACTTAGAGCTCATTTTAATTTTTTTAAACATATTTATTTATTTATTCGCAAGGAGAGAGAGTGACTATGGGTGTGTCAGGGCCTCCGGCCACTGCAAAGGTACTCCAGGTACATGCAGCACTTTGTGCATCTGGCTTTATGTGGGTGCTGGGGAATTGAACCCAGGCTAACAGGCTTTGTAAGCAAGCAACTCTGACTACTGGGCCATCTTCCTGGTCCTAGAGCTCTTTAGAAAGTGGCCTTCAAAAAGCCTGCTTGCCACTTTCTTTTTTTGTGTCTTCATTGGGAGCATAACCCTTATCTTTTGAAAGCAAATGTAATCCCTGGAAACAACATAAAGTCATTGGATACCAAAGAAGCGATAAAGGCAGCCATCAAATTACAGCTATGGATATAGATGCTTTGAACCCAAAATGCGAGTCATAATTTTCCAGTCATATGTGAGATATCATGGCACAGTGGAGACTGAATAAACTGGATAGACGCAATGCTAACTGTGAGATGTATACAGATCCTGGGCTCTGAGCAACTGTAGCTCTTTCTCCTTGCTGGCCTCCTCCCTCTAAGTCCTGTGGCCTCTGCATTGTGTCATCTGAAATAACAAGTCATTGCGAAATCAATCGTTCCAGTTGCAACACTGTAGCATCGATTGTAATTTAAATCTATGCGCTTCTCCCTGTGCAACCCTAAGGTGATTAGTGTCCATTATTTTCTTGTTTGTGTATGTGTGTGTGTGTATTCTTAGAATTTTTATTTTTATTTCATTAGTCTTGATTTTATAGAGTGTCGTGCATTATGTGATTTTTGGACTGGTTTTAAAATGACTATCTTTCTATGCTTCATCTGTCATGCATTTACCTGGGGTTCATTTATTATGAGTATTGTAACTACAGTCATCCTGTAACTACAGTTTTTAAAATCGGTGACACTGCTCGTGGACACTTGGATTGCTCCTAGCTTTGCTATGACAGTGACATCCTGAGCACCCTTGTTGAGTCATTTCTCTGATAATAAAGTTTAATTAATTGTCATTTCCTCTAACAAATACCTCTATACATAAGAATTAAATCATTTTATGTTTCAATCTGATATCAGCACAATTTCATGAGAGATATTTCCCGAAGATTAATTCAAATTTCATTCCTTACCGACCACCTTCCATCCACAGCCAGACTTAGCTCCGATCCTTTGAATATGCCTTGTGCTAACTTATAAGAAAGAATACTGTCTATGATAATCCTGTGATTATGTAATAGCATAGAGTGATTGCAGTAGAGCATGGCTACATGCGTTCTCCTGACGGGGTTACTTGAGCTCAAGGTAATCTTCCTCCTCCATTGTTCCCTGTGCTTCGGTCTCACTGAGCTTCTAGAACATGCTCTCTTTCTAGTGTGTGCCCATCTGTTACTTTAGAAACCTGTTACTCTACCAGAGCAGGAAAGAGTGTGGATGGGAAGACCAGCAAGTCCTTTCTTACCATATAAACAGATTTCTCTCCAACCAGCTTAACACACCCCAGGGCATTTCTGAGACTCTATGACTTTAACTTCCAAGAAGCCTCCGGTTTAGTGGATGGGTGTTTAGGAAGTACGGCATGCCTAGCAGCAGAAACCTCTTTTCATTCTTGTACCTGCAAAGACCTTTAGGCTCTTGGTTGGGTTCAAGCAGAAAACTGGCCAGTTTTGGAAGTACCAAGTACACAGTCTGAACCGGTGTAAATTCACTTGTTTATTTTAGGTTTCTAGGACTTAGAAGTCTAAAATACAACCACACCCCAGACCCTGGAGGTGACAGAAAGATAAGAAAGACCCATAAAAGGAGTTTCCACCGGAACATCAAATTTCTGTTTTTCCTTCTTGCATTGATCATGTTTCTGTTTAGGTCAAATTTCTTCTGAAGCAGGCTAGGCTCCAGGATTTGAAGATAGCTGTGTGTTTACAAGGTCTGATCTCTGTGTCCCGCTTACAGGTATGCAGTGGGGTCGCTTGAGTCACAGTTTTCAATGTGTACATGGGACTGGATGCCAGGGTAAACTTTCTGCAAGGGCAATAGAGTTCCCAGTTTTTCTCCCTTCTTGATAGAACCTTTATACTTAAGTGGCTTAATGTAGAAAATCTTGACACAGAAACCTAAAAGAAAAGAAATATGTGATTTAAGCTTCAGTAACTGTCATGATTTGATCCAGGTGTCCCCCACAATCAAATGAATGTGTTCTGAGTGATCGATCCTCAGCTGATGGCAGTTCCAGAATTAGAACCTTGCTAGAGCTGTGTTGTTGGGGGCGGGCTTATGGGGTTATAAGCCAGCTTCCCCTTGCCAGTGTTTGGCACACCTTCCTGCCGCTGTTTGCAGTGCTGTGGCAGAGGTGATGTCCACCCTCTGCTCATGCCATCGTTTTCCCTGCCAGGATGGAGTCTCCCCTCGAGTCCGTAAGCCTAATAAACCCATTCCTCCACAAGCTGTTTTTGTTTGGGTTCTTTCTGCGCAGCAACTAGAAAGCTGACTGCAACAGTAACCTAAGTCAGAAACTTCAAAACAGGAACCTAATTGGATGCTGGGCATGATGGTGCACATCTTTAATCCCAGTACTGGGGAGGCTGAGGTAGGAGGATCACCGTGAGTTTGAAGCCAGGCTGATGCTACAGAGTGAGTTCCATGTTGCCTGGGCCTAGAGTGAGACTACCTCAAAACAAACAAACAAACAAAGGAAAAGCAACAAAAGTGGACAAAAGCCAACCAGAAAGAAAACCAAATGAACTCAGGGGCTAAATAAAAGAAAAGGACAACTCTATTTTAAAATGTGACTAAAAATTACAAGCCGCTTAAGGGAGAATAGAGTTCAAATGAAGACTTAATGGAGGCAGGAAGAAGAATAATGGAAAAGATTTAGGCCATAGAAAATTGACTCAGAACAATGTCTGCTCCAAGACAGCTTAATAAAAGTATTAGGCTTATAAAAGAAAAATGGAAATTACCAAAAGAAAATATAAACTTTCCTAAATATCAAAAGAACTTAAAAACTCCAAATATTACAGCATAATAATTATAAAATAATAGGACTATGTTGGACCAAGTGTAGGACTCCTCTGTAAATGTAAATGGGTTTAACTTATTTATATTTTTTCCTATTGGCTTGACAAGTAAAAGCCCACTTTGTGCTGTGTAGAATAAGGCACAGTGATGAAAAAAAGGCTAAAAAAAACTTGGGTGAAGATCTGCCACGCAAATGGAAGCTACAAGAAAGCGAAGTTTTAGAATCTTCTACCAGAGAGTAAGATTACAGCCAAAATGCATTGATGCGAGCTAAAGAGAAGCGAGTTTAATGCTCACTGCAATTCACAAGGTAGGGGTAACAGTAACCACTGTCCGCATGTTCAATAACGCTGACACCATCCACATGGAGCAGAGATAGAGGAAAGGAGAAATAGAAACCCAAGTAAGTCAAAGAAAACCTGAACATACTACCATCTGTGACCCATGGAAAGTGGGGGCGAGGGATTAATGCTGTGGAGTCGTACTGTTCAATATGGTCACCACTAGCCACGCAGGGCTGGCGCTGAAAATGTAGCTCACCTGAACTTAGATGTGCATCAGGATAGATAGATACGCAGTGCATTTTAAACACGTAGCATATAAATGAATACTATTTCCATGTTCTTTTGAGATAGGGGTTCCCTAAGCTTTGGAACCCACTATGTAGACCAGGCTTGCCTCAAACTTACAGAGAGCCTCCTGCCTCTGACTCCCATGTGCTAGAATTATTGGCATACCTGGAAGTTATTTAGTTCCATTTTTTTTGTGATAGAGCATTATTCCATAGCTCAGGCTGGCCTTGAACTCATATAGCAATCCTCCTGCCTGTGCCTTCCAAGTGCTAGAATTACAGATCTAAGCCATTGTGCTCAGCTACAATGACTTTACCAAAATATTTGAAATAATACTTTGGAGACATTGGGTTGAATAAAATACTGAAATCGGTTTCATGTTTATTTTTTGTATTATATTTCTATTGAACAATACCATAACAGAAGGTCCAAACAAATTCCATAAAATATATCTTAACGGACATACATTATGTGTAATCATACACAATTATGTATGAATCTGTAAGTATCACATATATTTAAACAAAAGATGTATGAGACCTTTGCACTGGAAATCACTAGTACAATGAATGAAACCATGAAAGGAAAGCCAAGTGGAGATAAAATGTTAAGCCGTCAATAAAGACTAACCAACACATATGTTGGTTAAAAAGGCCCAAGAGGGGCTGGGAGCCCAGCACCCTGGTTCACCCCAGCACTGTTGGAGAGGTTGCGGACCCCTGGCCCCCTGAAGGTAGCCCAAGTCTCACCAGCCAGGAGGAGAAAGGGCTTGATGGGGGAGAAGTGAAATATTGGGCAAATCTCATCTCACTCCAGCACCCAAAACCCTTTTATAACCCAAGGCTGCATTGTTCAGCCTATTTCTCTCAAGCAATAAGATTCAAACCTTTTGGCGGGAGCCAATCAGCAGAGTACAGCAGAGCAAAGTATCAACAAACAGGATCAAGACTTATCAGCTATTATTTCTACCTCCTGGGATTAAAGGCGTGTTGGGATTAAAGGCGTGTGCCACCACACCTGTGCTAGGATTAAAGGCGTGTGTTGCCATGCCCGAGTTGGGATTAAAGATGTGTGCCACCACACCTGGCTTTATTCCATATTCTAAAACTTAGCATAAGACTGGGGCCCAACAGAGCATCACCAAGGCACCTGAGCTGACCCTGGAAACAAACGTCAGTGTAAGGAGACTGGATGAGCAGAACGCATGTGCATCCAACACACAGACATGACTGCAAACGCACGGATAACTCTCCTGCGAGAAGCCTAGAGCATTGTTTCCAACAGACGAAACTATGTGCGCACTGGTTTGGTGACCGTCCTTCCTGGGGCAGTGACCGAATGCTGGCTAGCACAAGGGGTCTCTGGTTGGCTGGCCACCCTCTGTGTCTTGATGTGGATGCTGGCTGCCGGGATGTTCACTTTGTAACCATCCATGAGGCTGTCCACCAACACACTGGGCACTTTTTGTCCCTGTGTTATATCTTAATAGAATTCAAGCAACCAAATACACTTGTTTAGGAAATAGCTTTGCAGTGCCTGGAGTAGCAGGAGACCTGCTTTACTGAGACCATACGTTTTGGAAATATTTCACATTCAGTTACTGCAGAAATACAAACACAAATTGTGAGATTATGATAAATGAACGTGCACATCCACTATGGCCATCAATGCTGAAAGCAATTTGTTTATAGACTTGTTTTTTAAGCTGAACTACATGGGAAACCAGTGTGGTGGTACCTAGATTGCCAGCTCTTGGAATGCTAAGGTAGGAGGATCACCATGAGTTCAAGGCCAGCCTGGGGCTACAGAGTGAGTTCCAGGTCAGCCTGGGTTATTGTGAGACCCTACCTCAAAAACAAGCTACATGCGCCAAAGAAGAGAAGAGCCTCAGTCAGCTGCAGAGTTTGGCAAACTGTGTGTATAAAACAGGATTCAGGGGAAGTGTTGGAACGTTTTTGAAATGCATCTGCTTTTTTTTTCTTGTTTGCTTATCCTTTCTGCTCTAGATATTCTCATTTTGAAAGAAAGACAAAGCTGTGTGTGGTGGTTTGAATGTAAGATCTCCCCACAGCCTCAAGTGTTTGTGATGAAGCCTCCTACTCAGTCCCCAGCTGGTGGAGGTGGAGCCTTGCTGGAGGAGAGGTGTTGCTAGGGGTAGGCCTTGATTAGTCCAGCCCACTGGGCCAGCTCACTCAGGCTGCTCTACAGGCGATGGATGAAGAGGTTGTGACAGTTCAGGAAAGCTCCATGGACCCCCTCCCCTGGAGTGGGAGGTGTCTTTAGCCAGAGCCCAAACCTAGATGCAAAAGCTGATTGGTCAGTTATAGACCAATCAGCTATCTCTCTGACCTACCCAGTGGAAGTTTTAAAAAGCTTCCCTAGAACAAAGGCCGGTCTTTTTTTCCACATGGCATCCTAGAAGGAGGACTTTCATTTTCCAGGTAAGGCCCCTCACAGGGGGACTCAAGATCTCTCCACATGAACTTTTTCTCATGATGGGAGCTCTCTATTAATCTTTCTTTTTCTGCCTATTTAATTAAACAGCATAAATTTTTTTGTTTTTTGTTTTTTGATTTTCGAGGTATGGTCTCACTCTAGTCCAGGCTGACCTGGAATTCACTATGTAGTCTCAGGGTGGCCTCCAACTCACGGCAATCCTCCTACCTCTGCCTCCTGAGTGCTGGGATTAAAGGCGTGCGCCACCACGCCCAGCAAACAGCATAAATTTTGACCAAAACCTCTGCCACATATTCTTCCCACACTGGTGGCTGAAGAACTCTGTAACTCCCCATGTTCCCTTAATAAAGTCTCCCACTATACCTTAATATCTTGTTGTCTATGATTTTAATTCTTTAACTTTGTAGACAAGAATTCAGGTACTCCTTAAATTTTGGGGTCATTGGAATTTTTGCTGGGCATTATCTAAATTCTAATCTTCAGTTCACCCAGTTACAGTGAGAGCCAGTGCCATGCTTTCCCCACCATGATGACCCTTCCCCTTAACACTGTAAGCTTGAAATAAACCCTTCCACCCCATAAGCTGCTCTGGCTGGGTGTTTCATTCCAGCAACTAGAAGGTAACTATTACACTGTGCACGAAACCTGCGTGGAATATATAAGTATCAACATCTTAGTCAGGGTCCCGGGACTGCGGCATCTCTTACCTCGTGCAGAGAGTCGAACACCATTGTTGATAGCATTTTTATTTTTAAAAGGTTTCTCCTGGCCCACAAGCATTCCTGTGAATGGTGCATATACAGTAGACCCATCAGAGCATAGGACATCCACACCCTGGTGATCCTTTTGATTCCTAGGATGTAAAGAAGAACCAGCAGGGGCTGAAGAGATGATCCAGTTCTTAAAGGCACCTGCTTGCAAAGCCTACCAGGCCCAGGTTTGATTCCCCAGCCACCCAGAAAAGAGCCAGACAGGCGTTTGTTTATAGTGGCAAAGCCTCTGACACACACACGCACAAATAAATTATACATACATACATACATCCATCCATACATACATATATTCTTTTTTTTTTTTTAAGAACCAGTAGACTGAAGAACTTCCCAGTAGAACTTTAGTGCCAGGAATGTGGTGTTAGCCCACTGCTCTCAGTCCTAGCCAGCAGAAATGGAAGCTTCCAGCACATGCTGGCATGCCCCAGGAGTCCTCACTCATGAGCCTCATTTTAACCTCTCTTTCTACCAGGAGTTATAGCCATGTTGTAGAAAATCAAAGAATTTCGAATCATATTTAGCATATTGTGAGCCTTAAGCAAATGTTCTTAGATGATATTTTAAGAACATGAGATTGAACACATAAGCACATTTTAAAGCTATTTGAATCTTGACCATGTCATGATTTTAATTTTTTTTTATTTTTAGTAGTGGGAATCGAACCCAGGGCCTCGTGCATACATACGACACAGCTGCTGTACCACAGAGCTACCCTCCCAACTCCTTCCCGACTGTGTTTTAAAAGGTTATCTTTCATGGTCACCAATCACAAAGGTACAAGTGGCCTGAGTCATCTTGTAACCACCCTTTAGTACATCTGGTATTCTATCTATGATGGTGAGGGATCTGGCCTGGGTTTCTTAGACCACATGGGACACGAACTCACAATTACTCCTCACCATAAATTATTACTGTGAGGTTTCTTGAGTTTTCTCTAATGACCCCTCAGCTCAGCCTTTGCCCGGTTCTCACTGCACATTCCCACCAGGCTCTTTTCCCTTGCAGACAGTCAGACCACCAGGATGGGATGGTTAGAACCATGTGTGACCTGACACTGACCGGGTTCCAAGAGAAGAGCTGTTACCACCTAAGTCAAGGGTATACATTTTACAGTATGCGCTGAGTCACTTTTGGCAATTCTGAGGCCATTTTTCCTGTCTCCATCCCTTGTTCTAGAGGTTGCTTTGTAAGTCATGTCTTTGTGAGAGTGCCATTCTAATGAGGGTAGAGGTCCATGACCCAGTTGACGCATGGCCATTTCCTTTGACAGTGCCCCTCTGAGGGAGTGTATATCATTGAAAATCCATGGGCTAAGAGGAATTCCAGTCGGTAAAGTGTTTGCCTGGTAATCATGAGGACCTGAGTTCAACATCCAGAACTCTGGGAAAATGCCAGGCATGGTGGCGCTCACACCAAGGGCTGAGGAGGCAGAGACAGGAGGATCCCTGGGGATTGATTGCTGGCCAGCCAGTCTAGCCTACCTGGTGAGTTTCAGGCCAATGATACTGTGTCTCAAAAAAGGTGAATGGCATTCCTGAGAACAACATCAACACCCAAGCTTGTCCTTTGGCACACACACACACACACACACACACACCAACTTAAAAAAGAGAAAGTTGACAAGCATGGTCCCCATTGTCTATAAGGGATCAAGAGATTTCTTGGGTTTGGAGTCAGGAGGGAAAACAGACGCTCTCTCGGCCTGCCTGAAGTCAGCTTCTGACATTGACATCTCGAAGCCTGGGAAAGTAACATGAACAGCGTGATGGGTGAGAAGAAAATGCAAAAGTCTGAATTCAGCTCCAGCGCTGTTTGGTAGAACCCTAACTCTCTGCTCCCTCCCTTCCAGTCCCTTGTCAATAAATGCAATAGTATTTCTTTGATTTTTCACCTTGGAAAGCTAGATATGGAAAATCAGAGAGGGAAAACTTTATTTTTATTCCCTTCTCTTTTCTTTATTTCCTGGTTTGTTCCCAGTTCAAGTCCTGTCCTTGAAGCAGAGACTTGGAAGTTGCTCCAAAACACAGCAATGTTCTATCTCTGGGTTTTCATACTTTCCCAAGGGAAGTCACTGTGAGCCCCAAGGAAACCCAGGACAGAGACACAGGACAGAGGCGCTCTCGGAAGGAGCAGGTGGAAAGCCCATACCGTGCAGCAGAGTACCTCCCGCAGCCATAGCGGTCGCACGCCCGGATCTCATTGGAAGATTTGCCAGCACACATATTCGCCCATGGTCCAGCCAGCGCTGAAAGGAGAAGTGGGGAGAGCCTCAGGCACCTCTCAGAGAGAGAGAGAGAGAGAGAGAGAGAGAGAGAGAGAGAGAGAGAGAGAGCGAGCACTGGGCTCCACTGCCCCCTTCTTTTGGGGGGTTTATTGGAAGGCCTTCCTTATAGAATTTTATATACTATTTCAGATGTAATATTCCCTTCTCCCCAGATTTCCCAGAATTCTGTTGTGCTCCATCTAAAATATTCCTTGGCTTCCAGGCATCGCATTATCCATTCATCAATGCTATCAATTGGGCTTTGCAAATTTCCCTTGCTTGTTACTTGGCATGGGAACTGAGTTCAGGTTAAACAGAAAACTAAACAGCACAGCTCAAAGAAGCAACTTTAGTAACTCTAAAAGAACTTTGAAATATGCTATACAGTTAGTTTTTGTTTGTTTGTTTGTTTTTTGGTTTTGGTTTTTTGAGGAAGGGTCTCGCTCTAGCCCAGGTTGACCTGGAATTCACTCTGTAGTCTCAGGGTGACCTGGAATTCACAGCTATCCTGCTACCTCTGCCTTCTGAGTGCTGGGACTGAAGGTATGCACCACCACACCCGGCTTACAGTTAGTTTTAAGAATTAAATCCAAGTAGATGTTTATAAATTTTAGGCAAAACACTCTGAATGAGCCAAACTTATTCGACATGAAATAAACCTCATGTTTGCAGACATAGAAGAAAGAGATTCTAGATATAAATCTAAAGTTCAGAAGCGAAGTGGGGTAGAGATGACTGTATGAAAAGTTATGACCCAGTCAGACTCCAAGGAAAGAGGGCTGTACTTCAGGCAATTTTAAAATGTAACCTGTCTCTTCAATATCATAAGGACTTTCAACTGAATTGATTTTTCTGGTTTACCGTGTCAACATTCACAGAGCTACAGTTAGGAATTTTCAATTTCCACCTTCACTTTGGGGCAAAAACAGAAGCCTGTTAATTTTTTTTAAAAAAATATTTATTTATTATTTGCAAGCAGAAAGAGACAGAAAGACAGAGAATGAGTGCTCCAGGGTCTCTAGCCACTGTAAACGAACTCCAGATACATGCACCACTTTGTGCATCTGGCTTTTCATGGGCACTGGGGAACTGTGTCATTAGGTTTTGCAGGCAAGTACCTTAAGCCCTGAGCCATCTCTCTGGCCCAAGCCTGTTAATTTGATGGCTGATTTTATTTAGACATTTCCTTTTTCACTAACACGTGTGCTGTGAAGAGAAGCTACATAATATAACCTTAAGCATATTCCTTAGTGTAATTTAAAATATGGGTTTAAAAGCCCTCTTAACTTGGATCCAAGAGTCAAATCAACACCTTGATCATGACATCATGCCATCCCTCTGGCAACTGGTAGTAATCTTGGGTAAGTGAGGCATATATTGGATGATGTATTAATCTATTCATTCTCCTTGCCCACTCTAAGCATGATGGGGACATTCCTTTTGTCAAAATCCATACCAGCCTTTAGATCCAGCTTCTCTAAGTACAGTTCTTACAGGAGCTGGTTATTTTCTAGTTTTGTTTCAATAAATCCCAGAACAAGACAGAAAGGTTTTTCCTTTAAAGAATGAGAGATGGGCTGGAGAGATGGCTTAGCAATTAAGGCATTAGGGACCAGAGTTCAATTCCCCAGTACCCATATAAAGCCAGATGCACAAGGTGGCACATGTGTCTGGGTGTGTGCCTATTCTCTCTCTCTGCTCTCTCTCTTCTCTCTCTCTCTTTCTCTAATATATATATATATATATATTATATTTCTCTCATTCATATATATATATATATATATATATATATATATATATATATATATATATGAGAGAAATCCAGGAAGAAAGGTTTCAGAAATAGAAATATTCCCCTCCTCCCTACCCTGATGCTAATAACATATGCAAATTTATGATGCAATTCTGCTATCACTGACTATTAAATCCACCCCTGAAATCAGCTTTTGAAAATTAGCCAAGATTGTAAAGAGATACTTTTAACTTACCAGTGGAAATCAAAGCAGCGGACAGGAGAACTGTTATGGAAAACATCTGGATTTTGCTTCTGGTGTGTTTCTTCCTCCAATTAGAATTGCCCCACACTCTTTAAAGAATATTCAAGTGTGAATGAGTACTTTCTGGTCCTTTAGCTTTAGAATTCGGTGTTTCTCATTTCTGGAATTTAGTGTGAGACACAGAAAATAGAGTGAAGCAAGTCAACTTCTAATGTTCTGCGGTAACTCTTTGATTTGCATATAGAACCTCCTTAAAGGCCTTTCACAGAAGCAGCCAGGGTCATTGGAAATACTGACTAAACATTAACAGGACATGATAAGGTCTTTGGGGTTGTGGCTGACAGCTGGATGTACGAGTGAATGATGACATGTATAATGCTATCTACCAGGAGATCATTCTTTTCTTGGGGAGCACGTATTTCAAAAGAGAACTGATTAGTAATTATGTATATCATGGTAGTGTGCCCCTTAGATTTTATTTCCTGTTCTCGTCAATTCAGTTAGATTTCACATACATAATATTTATAAATGATTTTGACAATTTGATAATACTGTTTATTCCTTTTAAATATGTGATTTAAAATGTTTATAATGAAAACTTAATACCCAAAGCATCCATCAGTGGGGGCGGAGGTATTATAGTCTATAAGGAAGGATGAGAGTTTAATTGAAGATTCTTGTCATTAGGATGAATCTTCAAACCAGGCATAGTTATGGTGGGAGGAAAGGATTTATTGAAGCTATAGATCTAGGGGAAGTTCCATAATGGCAAAATAGCCTGGCCCCCTTTCTACAGTCCAAGCAGAGAGAGAGAAACCCATCACCAGCACCACACACACATAAGCAAACAGGCAGGCAGGCGTGTAGAGAGAGAGATTTTTCTCCCCCTTTTTATAGCCTCAAGGTCTTGAGACCCTATCCCAGACTTGTTGACTCCCTGAGTCTCTGGAATTTTCTTCCTGCACTGTCCTCCCAGGAAAGGATTTCTGATCTTTCTCCCCTAAGCATTCTTACATCCTACCCCCTACTGTAAACAACCCGAGACCCACCCAAGATTACTAAAAAAGGTCAAGATGACAACAAAACCTAACCATCACAACTATATATATTAATATAGTTAGATCTCTAAATATGCTAGTGCATAAAAAGCAGTTTTTGTAGTATATATACAGCACCATACCATTTGTTTAAGACCAGGAAACTTAGTTCTGCCCTTAGCCCTGCTTTGAAAACCCTTTCTTTTTCTTTCTTTTTTCCCCCAGCAGTGAGAAGCAGCTAGCTGATGCAGAATTCATAACCTGTCAAAGTGATGAAAATAAGAGCATATGTGGGACATACAATCACCCCATCCAGGGCTCAGGGAACATTGCAGAAGAGGGACTGAAAGAATGTAACAGGACTGGAGAGATGGCTCAGCAGTTAAGGCACCTGCCTGCAAAGCCTAGTGACCCGGGTTCAATTCCCCAGTACCCACGTAAAGCCAGATGCACATGGAGACACATGCATCTAGAGTTAATTTCCAGTGGATGGTGGCCCTAGTGTGCTCATTCTCTCTCTGTCTCTCTCTGTCTCTCTCTCTCTCTCTCTCTCTCTCTCTCTCTCTCTCTGTTTGCTTGCAAATAAATAAGAAATAGTTTGAAGAAAGGATGTCAGAGCTGGAGAATAGGGAGGAGTGTTGTGGCACTCTGTTGTCCAGACCTGGACGAAGCCATTGCACTCATGAACTCCCAGCACCTGCGGTGACCTCCACAGACCTGCACATGATAGGGCCACACAGCATTCTGTTGTAGCTAGGGGAGGGGCTTGGGAGGCCACTCTTTTCCCTGATGTCCTAGTGATGGGGGAGGAGGAGTCATTCTCTTTTGGGGTGTGGTCACTATAGTGGTGAGAAGAAAGAGCACTGGGGGGACAAGGGAGGGTAACATGGGGTGCATATGATCAAAGTGTAATCTATTTATGAAAATGTCAAACGGAACCCAAATACATTTAAAAATGGGAAAATTGTAAACCAAGTACTGATATTCATGAATGCAGCCAATATAGAAAATACACAAAAATGCATAGCAGGGAACACCTGGGTCATGGTAGTTATCCCTGGAGAGGTTCAGACTGATGAACTGTACAGAGCACTTAAACTCGAAAATATTTTGGTCTCTCAGAAGGAAAAAGATCAGAAGCAGCTGTGTAAAAATGATTAAATTGTTAGTTATTAGAAATAGATACATGGATGCTAAATTCTCTCTATACTTTTATTTTTAAATTTTCAGAATTGAAAAAAATATATATGCATATATATGCGCACATACATATATATTAGCAGCTCCTTACATCCAAAATATTAGACAGGGATGTACAGTTTTCTATGGAAGCATCCTCATTTACATTTTTAAAATCTCTCTCTCTCTCTCTCTCTCTGTGTGTGTGTGTGTGTGTGTGTGTGTGTGTGTGTGTGTGTGTGTGTGTATGACACTGCAAATGAACATCAGATGCCTATGGCACATTTTGTGTCCAGCTTATGTGAGGGGCTTTGGAAGTGAGGTGGGCTGGCAGGTTTTGCAAGCCAACTTTAACTGCTAAGCCATCATTCCTGGTGGTGCATCCTCAGTTCATTCTGTCAGGGGCGAAAGCTTTTGGGGCCTTTGGAGGCACACCCTGGCTTAATCTCAGGAAGGCACCTGACAGCTTGCCACAAGGGGCTTAGCTTAATGAGTTTCAGGAGGTGATCGCGATTGGCCGTTATGCACAGGTTCTTACCATTAGTCCTCTGATTGGCCAGGAAGCTCTATATATACTGCCTCGTTCCCCGCAATAAAAGAAGCAATAAAAGCACACGTTCATCTACCCACAAGCGGTGTGTGTTTATTTATATGATCACTGCCCTCCGCGGGCAGCCGGGCAGTGATACATTCTTTGTAGGAGTTGTAGTTGTAGGAGATGGGTGTTGTGGCCAGATCTTCACCCTCTGAATTCACACCCTTGCCTTGTCTCATCAGGGTCAGAGGAGACTTCCCCAGCCCTCGACTAGGATTGTTTCAACTACGTGACTTGGGCCAATAAAATGAGGTGGAGGTGACCGTGTGTTGGGATAGCCTGGCCTGTGACGCCTTGGTCCTTGCACTTACTGCTGCCTTTGCTGTGAGGAGCACATTCCCAGGCTAACCTGCTGCCCTGGGAACAGAACAAAAGTCACTTGGAGCAGGGCCACCCTAGCTGAAGCCAGCCCAGCTCACTCGATCATGGTGTAAAGCAATACTGGGTGTCCCTTGAGGTCACAGAGGCTGAGTGGTATGTTATGCAGAAATAACTGCATTCTACACTTCTGGCTTCACAGATGGCTCCTCCATGTGCCACACAAGGGAGGCACCACAGCGCTGAGTCAGTCCCCGCAACAAAACCGAAACAGAGATTTGGAGATGGCTTAGAGGTGCTTGCTTGCAAAGCCCACGTTCAATTCTCCATTACCCATGTAAAGCCAGATGCTTAAAGCCGTCTGATGGTTTGGAGTTCATTTGCAGCGGTAAGAGGCTCTTGGCACAGCCATATTCTGTCTCACTCTCTCAAATAAATAAATAAACATATATTTTAAAAAACAGAAACAGAGCTAAATGCTCAGAGTATGTAATACATGATAAAAGCAGTATTCAGACCATTAGGGAACGGATAAGTCATCCATAAATAATAATGAAGCATCTGGCAAGAAATCAAAGCTTGAACAGTTCATCAAAGTGAACCAAACATTTCCTTGCAAAAAAGAAGAAAGGAGGATGAGGAGGGAGGACAAGAGGAAGGAGGCAAAGAGGAACAGGAAGGAAGGAAAAAGAAACCCCACAAATCATGAAATTCACGATTTACGAATGATTGTCAGCACTCTTGGAATTGCTTAGGCCTTTCAAAGACTATCTAAAACCCTGGAAATGATGAAGGAAACGTGTGCCAATGCGATGGTGTAGCAATTAAAAATAATCCTACAGAAAAACAGTATCCTAATCAGAGCCAAAAGACAATAACCGGTCCAAAACATCTGGAGCACAGGGCGGAGTGGGTGAGGGGTGTATGTGGCTCTGATGGGTGGCGGAGGGCCTGCCGGGCATGAACAAAGCCCTGGCTCAATCCCCAGCACTGTAGAAACCAGCCATGGGGGTAAACCCAGCACTTGGGAAGTAGAGACAAGTTCAAGGTCATCTTCAGCTACATAGCAGGCTTGAAACCAGGAAATGTATGTATGTGTAACACTTGTGACCAATAAGGGACCCATTTCCTGGGAGATGGCATAGCAGGTCAGAACGGTTAATGCCTTTACCTTTTTTGTTACCCTGTCCCCTTCCTCTGAAGCCCTCCTTCTTTCCAATGGTCCCACCTTTTCTTTCTTGCCTCCTCCAGCCTATATGACCCAGTGTTGACCAGGATGATAGTTGCTGTGAAGTCATGAACACAATGGCCAATTTATGAATTTATGAATGGCCAATGGTCTGGAAGATGGCATTTCAAAGCACTCATCCCATCCTCTGGCCCACACACACTTCCCTCCCCTCTTCTGCAGTGTCCCTTGAGCCCTGGAGGACGGGGACAATAGGGATTTTTACTTAGCACTGACCAAGCACTCAGGAGTCGCTGATTTAGAATCTCCCCGGTAGCTGCTCCCACCTACAAAATCAAACCTCTCTAGTCAAAGGTGGGCGCTGTGCAGATCTATGGGCATAAACATAGCTATTGAGGGGCTGTGTGCCCAGAAGTGGGGTTACTAAATCACATGGTAGGTACACATTTTTTTAAAAAGTTTTGTTGAAAGAACTTCCATTTTTTTGTTCTCACCAACAGTAAGGGCTTCAAGTTCTCTACATCTTCTCCAATACTTATCTCTTTAAAAATAACCATCCTGGCAGGTGTGAGGTGATGGATTACTTTGATATCACTATATATGCACATGCGTGCACGCAGCCTGGTCAGAACATACGCGCGTGTACACAGAATGTAAATATGTCCCTTCTTTCTATCCGTGGTGTGCTAAGGGCGGAAGATCAACATGTGGAATTTACCTCTCACAACTTGCTCAACTACAGGCTCTAAACTTATGGCTTTGACTGTTAATGTGTATCTTAAGGTGTCTGCAAGAAGTCTTGGCATACTTTTTGGCCAAAAGACATTCGTCATGAATGATGATGACACAAACAAAATCATATTATTCTAGCCAGTGACACTTAGATGACACATGAATTTTCCCCAACAAAGCCTTTCTCATCCCACGGAGGATCAATCTATTCTTGTCCAAAGAGAATCTCTTGCTTTTAAAATGCTGCTTGGGAATTTTTATGGAAACGGACCAATGGATCCTAAGATTCCAGATTGTTCTAAGCCCCAGACTATAGACAGCCTTCACTCTACCATAATCACAGTGGGCAGATTTCCTCACCCCATATCACCATCTGCTCATACTTTGATCCACAGAAAACAAACAGCTCAGAGCCACCTAGGGAAACAGAGACTCAGATTCCCTGAAGCCATGATAAACAAATGTGTTTGGCCCAGTGAGCTTTGAACCCTGAGATTGCACCACACACAGCCATGGCCGGTGTTGCCAGAGTTGACAACACACATATTCTTGTTCTGACTGGCTCAGAATGGCTGGACATCTTCCACAGAATGGTAACTCCATGGATAATAATAGAAGGAATGATGGTAGCCCGTTCCAGGAAGAAAATGCCTCTTGTTACTGACCAATACTATGACTTTCAAAGTTGGAACACGACTTCACTGTTTAGTAACCCAGTCTGTCCCACACTGTGAGCAACAAGCCAACATCTGCATAGTGAGGTGGGCAGGAAAGAAGCTCACCTACCGGGTGGGCTCAGCTCAGATGTGTGGACGGAGGGGTGAGATGGTGCAGGGCATTATGACCAGTCTTAGTGGAACCTGATCAGCCTGTGGAACCTTTCAGGGCTCTGGAAATCCAGCCCACTTCTTTGCTGGTCCATTTCCAACAATAAAGATGACATTTCTGAGTTCCACTTGACCCCACAGAAACCCGGAACTGCCCTGGGAACATCTTTGTTGGATAATCGTAGAGAGGAGAAATAATCATTGGACATTTACAAACATTCCATACTATGACTGGATACATTTCATGGCTTTTGTCTATTTTCAAAGTTTATTTTGCAAAACTTTTATGAACTTTTTTGCATCATTTGAAACCAGCCTATTACTTCTAAATATGAACCATGGAGATTAAAAAAAAATCTGTTGGATGTAAAAAGAGATGATGTCATCATCAGAGTGGATCCACTGTCCAACCAGGCGGTATGATACATAGAAGCTTCCAGAAAATATACCATTCCTGCCTTGGAGGCTTCTTCTGAGATTCCAAAGTCAGACAGGGGATGGGGAGGGGGGGCAATGAGGAATTGGGAATAACAACTCATTGTTGGCCCACTAAACAATGTAACTCATTATGGACAATTAAAAAAAAAACACCTTTTGTCAGGGGATGGAGAGATGGATTAGTGGTTAAGGCCTTTACCCAAAGCAGAAGGACCCAAGTTCAATTGCCAGTACCCACGCAAACAAAGCCATATGCACAAGGTGGCACATGTGTCTGGAGTTTGTTTGCAGTGGCTGGAGGCCCTGATGCATCCATTATCTCTCTCTACCTGCCTCTTTGTCTTTTAAATAAATAAAATATTTTTTAAAAATTTTGTGAATTAAAAGACAAACTTTGCTTCACCAATGTAGAAGGATTACAGAGAACTCTTTCACTTGACAAATCAGGCGACTTCATTCCTTGGTGTACCTTTGGTGTTACCACTTACTACCTCATTTGGTCCTATTCCTTGCTCAGAGACAAAATTGAACTCATAGCCATGTGACCTTGACCCTTGGGCTGCGCTTTTGATCCAAGGGGAATTTCTCCAGAGTGGCAGCTAAATCCCTGGGAAGCTAGAAATGTGCTCAGGTCTGACTCTGTGTGACACACATCTTTTATTTTTGTCTTTTTGAACTGAGAACTTTATTGTATGAACATACTGCAAATTGCTCATGTTCCCATTGGGTTATGGGAACGGGAAGGGCATTTAAATAGAAGAAAGAGAATCAGAGAGGGCAAAGGTCAAAGGACGAGAATGATGACTGTAGTCTCAGACTGGCCTTGAACTCACAGCGATCCTCCTACCTCTGCCTCTCAAGTGCTGGGATCAAAGGCATGCACCACCACACCTGGCAGGTTATACACTTACGTTCTCTCTCCCCACTCCCATACCATGGAGGACCCTCCTCAGTGCGGTTATTGGTATTGACTGTGGGGTCACAAATGTACCAGTCAGTCTCTGTGGTGGGGAGACAATGCCTCAGGACATTCCTTCCCACCCTGTAATTCTTACATTCTTTCCATCCCTTCTGCAATGTTCCCTGAGCCTTGGAGGGCTTGTTATAAGTCTCCTTAAGTGTTGAGCTCTGAGCAGTCTCTGATTTTCTGCTTTGATGGGTCTTGAGCCTCCTGAGTGTCACACCATCTTTCTGGAGGAGGTTGTCAGGCCAGCAGTGAGAGCAGCCCTCATTTAATTTACCACTTCCTCTGCGATGTCTCCTGGGCCCTTGTGGATATGACCGACTGTCTAGTGCTAGACAGTGGGCTTTCTTTTCTTGTCATTTGGTCTGGCCTTGGGTCTCCTGGTTTTCACTGCCATGTATAAAAAGCAGATTCTCTAGCCAAGAGTGAGGCAGCATGGATCAAGGGAGAGAAGCATGGACATTTAGAAGACTTTTTACAGATATAACCTCTCCTTGTAGCCAAAGAACAGCCAGCTTCCCTCTGGGGTCTATGACCTTCCAAGCCGGAGGCTCCTGACTTGCTTAGTACCAGGCATGAATTCCCTCCCACTGAGCAGACCTCATATCCAATCAGAGAGCAGCTGATGACCCCCATGGCCTGTGTACTGCTCCTGCACCAGTGTGTGCATCCTGTCTGGTTGATTTTGTAGCTTGCAGGATCCCCTGCTTGCTCATGCCATTCGTGACCATGATCCCCCAGCAGCTCCTATGGAACTTTCCAGCACTCCGAGGGCTAGCCAGCAGGGAGCTGGCGTCCATCTCGGGCCGGCAGGGTCTCTCAACATCCTGAAACCACAGCCTCTGGGTGACACAGATCTTGCTGTGTAAGTTTCACATTCACCCCAAGCACAGAATGCCAGCAGTAGAGTGTGGCCTGTTCTGGGAGAGACAGTGGGAGGGAGGGACCTGAGGAGGGGATGTGGAAATGACAGGGGTCTAACACACAGGTAGAGAATAAGTGACACTCACGAAAATTTTAAAGCGGGGACTATGCATGATGAAGAGCTCTTGTAGAGTCGTCCTGATCTTTGGAGTGAAGGAAAAGAGGTAGAGAGATGAGGAAATAACTATGGCCTTGATATTAAGCATGGCTCAGGCTGGAATGCAATTGCTTGGAGAGAAAGGAACAGCAGGACCTCCTCATAATGAGGCTCCGTGACCCTCTCTACCCGTGTCTGGCTGCCCAGGAGTGGGAGCCGAGGACAGAGCAAGGACACTAGGGTTTAATGTCATCTGCATGACCAGGGGGTCGAGGCTGGACAGGGAGCTAGGAAAAGCCCAACGGGAACACATGGGAGAGGTCAGCACTATTCAGATGAGATGAGCCGTAAGGAACTGCTCTGATTCTAGTCTGTCTTTCTGGAAATCGCCATCCTTCCTGCATCATTCTTGAGCTTTGACCTTTGCCCTCTCTGATTCTCTTCCTCCTATTTAAACGCCTTCCCGTCCTCGATGGTTTGACCAAAGTCCTGCTTGCTTCATGCTGTGTTCCCAGATGGTCAGCATTTATGAGTGCTTCTTCCTCTTCTCCTCTTCCTCCTCCTCCTTCTGAGGCAGAGTTTTTTTAAAATATTTAATCATTTGCAAACAGAGAGCAACAGAGAATAGAGATGGACCTAGAGAGAGAATGGGCATGCTAAGTCCTCCGGCCACTGCAAAGGAACTCCATGCCCCACTTTGTGCATCTGGCTCTGTGGGTACTGGGGATTCAAACTAGGGTCGTTAGATTTTGCAGGCAAGCACCTTAACGGTTGAGCCGTCTCTCCAGCCACTGAGGCAGTTTTATTCTAGCCCAAGTTGACCTGAAACTCACTCTGTAGACTAGGCTGGCCTCAAACTCATAGTGATCCGCCTATGGCCCCCCAAGTGCTGGAGTTAAAAGTTTTTGTGCCACCATGCCCAGCTCCCAATCAAGGTCTTCCGGTGTATCCTTTATGGGGTTCTAGTTGCCTTGTGGGAAAGTACAGCTTCTTATAGGATAAAAACAGCCAGGCGTGGTGGTGCACGCCTTTAATCCCAGCACTTGTTTGGCATTGGTTGGAGGATCACCATGAGTTGAGGCCAGCCCGAGACTACTTAGTGATATTCTAGGTCAACCTGAGCCAGAGTGAGAGCCTGCCTTGAACAAAACAGGATTATACGCCTCATTTGCTTCCCTAATGTGATCCAGCATTATGTGAATACAAATATGTTTAATTTTTTAAAATATTGATTGATTGTCCAGGAAACAAATATCATTGTTGCCATGTGATTATTATTTTTTATAGGCTTGGTGAATTTTGTCCGATGTGTTTATTCTTTGAATGTTTACACTATCCATCAAGGGATGGGGGGGTTGGTTCAGTGCTGGCTGCACAGGGACCTGCGTTCAAGTCCTCAGCACCCTCGTAAAATGCCAGACATCGTGTCATGCACCTGTAATCTCAGTCCTGGGGAGATGGAGACGGGAGGATTCCCCAGGACTTGAGAGCAGTCAGTGATCTGGTCTCAAAAAATAAGGGAGAGAAGCTGAGGAAATGGCTCAGCTGGTCAGAGCACTTGCTACGCAAGCCTGAGGGCCCAAGAAGGCCTGAGCTGACATGAGTTCAATTCCCAGCACCCATATAATGAAACTAGGTGCCACCATTCGTGCTCTGTAGGGGACAGAGACTAGTGAATTGTTGGGGCTCCCAGTGTGACTAAGAGAAGTGGGAGCCCTGGGCTCAGTGAGAAACTGTCCTGCAAGGTTTCTTTCAATTTTTCTCAAAGATGTCACAGAAGAGGGAGTGTCTGACACTGGAATCCCCTCTGACCTCCAGGGTCATGCGCACTGGGTATGCACATCTGCACCCACGTGCACATGCACTCTACGTACACACACCACACCACACAAACCACACACACACACACACAAATGAAAATAAAAACCAAGAGAAAAGTGAAAAGCAGCAGAGGAGAGAGAACTGATGCCCACCCTGCACAGACCCATATGTACAGGCTCCCACATACATATGAACATGCACACACACATGCACACACAGACGTACACACAGAAGTTCATCAAATAATTCTTTTCAATATTATCTCTTTAAAGTCATTCGATTCTAATAAAACATTCACAGATGACCCCAAGCAATTTTTTGAATAGCTAGCGAATTATGCAAACATCAAAAAAACTAGCACTTTATTCAGATACCTTACATTTCCTTGGATTAATGTCAGCATAAATTTGCCTTTACGTTGGCATCGTGACCAGCATCTTGTGTAAACAAATGTAAATGGAAGGTTATAAGAAAAATTATTGTATAGAAATTAACTTCCTTTCATGAACCAAACTGGCTGCCACGAAATCCTCTCTGCCTGTAGTTTGTGCAAAGCACTGTTTCTTTTCTGCCTCAGTTTCCCCGTCTGCAGATAACCTGGGTGGACTTGGTTTTTTGTTTTTTTTTTGTTTTTTGTTTTGCAGAGTTGCAGGGCGCAGCGCGGCCTTCCACTAGTGGGCGCTGCCGAGCAGACCGCGCGTCCCAGGGACACAGGCTTTTCCAGCCATGGGTGAAGCCTTTGGATGAGAAATGGCCCAGGGTTGTGAAAGTTGCCAGGATGATTGCATCCACCGCTCTGGCCCTCGGGTTTTGAGTCATGCCCCTACTGGAAGCTCGCAGTTTTGCCACCTTGGTGTGTTTCCATAGAAACCCTCTGTGGAAAATGCTGGTCTTCCTAGAGGATTGTTCTTATTGTAACAGGGCAATTAATGAATTTCTTTCTACACATTTGAGGGTGAGTATCAATCAGCCTCGTTGCTTTCCTGGACTAATATTCTCAGAAAATAAAGTTTAGGGGTGACTTTATTCTGTGCAAATTTAGAGCAAAAAGAACCCTTGGGAATTATTCTAGTTACAGTCCTACATGCAGAGTCCTGTGATGGGTGACCAGCCACGGTCCCCAAGGCAGGACTGGACCACCTTGTAAGGCAGACAGAGACCCAAAGGACCCTCCACCACAGAGCCCCCTATTCCTTCCTTTACTTACCTGTCAAGAGGACTGCAGCTGGCTGGTCTGTTTCGTGTAAATATCCTACATTTCATTGTCATTTCATTGTGATCTCCGGGCTGAGTTCTCCCTACACACATGGTCTCATTCAGACCCAGGCTGTGTGTCCAGCAGAGTCACAAGCCAGCTGACCCACACTCGGGTCCAGCCTCACTCCCAAAGAACCACACTGGGCAAGAGATCTGTTCTTCTGCATCTTCCCTCTTGGGAATAGTAAGGGAGACCCCTCCATTCAGTCAGTGGCATGCTTAGGATCTGGAATGTCCCAGAAAAGCCCATGTAGTAAGGTGTGCTTTCCAGCATGCGTTATTGGGAGTAGTGTAGACTTTAAGAGGTACGGTCTAATGGGAGATTTCTGGGCTATTCAGGAATGTGCCTCTGATCATACAGCTCCAGTATTCCTTTTTAAAAAAATGTTTTATTGATAGCTTCCATAATTATAGACCATAAACCAGTGTGATTTCTTCCCCACACTCCAGCTAAAAGGCACTGTCATATTGCATTCTGATAGTCTTTATTTTTTTTCTGTTTATGACTCTGATTAATTGCCCCTTTCAGTTTCAGAAATAAACACATTTTAATCTGCAGGAGATACTAATTAATTGCAGATTTTTTTTCATAGAGGGAATGGTGAAGTCTTTGGCTCCTTTAATATGGAGGTGTCTCAGTCCTGTACATTAGAACTCAGCCATAATGAGCCCATGTGTTTATAAGTGACTTGAGCTCAGCTCTTCACTACAGCCATCAAAGTGAACATATGCAGCCCCAGTCCAAGGACTGTGTGTCATGGTTTGATCCAGGTGTCCCCCACAAACAAATGAATGTGTTCTGATAGATCGATCCTCAGCTGATGGAAGTTTGGGTTTTACAACCTCACTGGAGCTGTGTTGTTGGGGGTGGATTATGGGGATTATAAACCAGCTTCCCCTTGCCCGTGTTTGGCACACCTTCCTGCCGCTGTTTGCAGTGCTGTGGCGGAGGTGATGTCCACCCCTCTGCTCATGCCATCGTTTTCCCTGCCAGGATGGAGTCTCCCCTAGAGTCTGTAAGCCAAATAAACCCATTCCTCCATTCAGTACTGTGGTGGAGGTGATGTCCACCCCTCTGCTCATGCCATCGTTTTCCCTGCCAGGATGGAGTCTCCCCTCGAGTCTGTAAGCCAAATAAACCCATTCCTCCACAAGCCGCTTTTGTTTGGGTTCTTTCTACGCAGCAACTAGAAAACTGACTGCAACACTGTGTTTACACGCCCTGCAACAGGCTCAGCATTCAAAGCAATGAGAATTTTCAGTTTGAGGCATTTCAAACCTGAACGCAAGGGCTCAGGATATAAATAGCATGCCCAGTTGGACAACAGCATCACCATCTTGGCTAGGTCACTTCCAGGAAAATGCTGAAATGCAGCAATGGGAATAGCATCTGGTCTTTCAACGGTTGCCTTTCATTTAGACTTGGCCATCTGACACCATATAGTGGCTGCATTTATTAATGACTTCAGTTTTCATGCAGTTCGTTCATTTTAACTTCCCAGGCAAGACCTCTGCAGCTCATTCATTAATTGTCCAGACTGTAAGGCTCACTAGATTAGTAACTTGCCTATTTCTCCTCAGCCTATCCAAACTCAGTTTATACCACACCAAACGAATATAGTCCTGGATTTATAGTGTTTTTATTTACTTGTATTTTTCGACTTCATGTTGGCATAGAAGCAATATGCAGCCAATAGAAGCCATGTGTGAGGGTTCGAATGAAATGTCCCCTAGAGACTCATGTGTTCTGAATACATATTCCTCAGGAGGTGAGAATTTGGGAGGTGGGAACTTTCCAGAGGAGGTGTGTTGCTGGGGGTGGGCTTAGGGGGTTTATAGCCTAGCTCCCCCTTTTTGCTGCTTCCTGTCAGCTGATGTGTAAGATGTGATGCCTCCCTCTGCCCTGCTATGCCATGATAACACTTTCCTGTAATCTCAGTAATCAGAAGGCTGAAGCAAAAGGATGTTGGATTCAGAGTCAGGCTGGGTTACAGAGTGAAGCCTGACCAAAAAAAAAAAAAAAAAAAAAAAAAAAAAAAAAAAAAAAAAAAAAAACCTTCAAACCTCCAAACAAGCAAAAATAGTCAAAAAGGGAAAACAAGAGGGCTGGAAAGATGGATCCGTGGTAAGGTGCTTGCAAAGCCTAACAACCCAGGTTCAATTCCCCAGGACCCACATAAAGCCTGATGCACATGTGTCTGGACTTTGTTAGCAGTGGTTTCAGGCCCTGGTGCATCCATTCTCTCTATCTGTCTCTCTTCTCTCTGCTTGTAAATAAATACATAAAATATTTTTAGAAAAGAAAACAAGAATGAGCATAGAAGGAATTCAGAACAAGTTGAAAAACAAAATGAAAATATTAGTTTTCACATTAAATGAATTGTTCTCCATAATAGCATCTGCTTCCATTTTTCAAAATGTTTTGATTTATTTTGCAGAGAGAGAGAGAGAGAGAGAGAGAGAGAGAGAGAGAGAGAGAGAGAGAATGGGTGCCAGGGCCTTCTGACCTGCAAAGAGCTCTAGGCACACGTACCATTCACTGCATCTGGCTTTATGGGGGGGACTGAGAAATCAAACCAGAGCATCAGGCTTTGCAAGCAAGCACCTTTGTCCTCTGATGCATCTCTCCAAGCCCTGATCCCACTTTGTTTTGTGGGTGTGTGTACATTTTTGGTTTTTGAGGTAGGGACTTGCTCTTGCCTGGACTGACCTGGAGTTTACTAAGGAGTCTCAGGGTGGCCTGGAACTCACAGCCATCTTCCTACCATTTTTTGATGTTTGACAGCTGACAATTTTTAATCTCACTCTTCCCTCTTCTCCTTCTGACCCATAAACTTGGGAAAGCTGGTGAGAAAACTGGGGTTCTCTTGCTTTGGCAACTGTAGGAAATTCAAGCCCATAAACCCCTGCCTTATAAGGGCGTTCTCAGTCCATCCACAGTCTCCCTTCCTTTCTGCTCTGTTCCTCCTAGAGAAACCTGGCCAACTTTCTCTTCAGTTATACCTAATCTAGTATGATTCACTGAGTAATTATTAATTTTAGTTACTGTATTTTTAATTTCTGGAACTTGACATTTTTATGATAAAAATCCTCATGGGTCTTTTAGCTTATTTTTTTTAAAAAGACTATTTGAGTAGGAAGAGCCTTGTTCCTTTAAAGCTAGTGTGATAACTAGTGTTTTAGCCCTTTGGGGACTACTGCTTCTCTGTTATTTTTCTGGCCTGGTCATTTTTCATCTCATGCTGGACATTGTATTTACAAAACGTTCTGCAGACATTGGACACTAGTAGGAGGCTAGAATTCCAGAAAGGAATTGTGTTTGCCTTTGCCAGATTCCTTGGCGTCCCAGCAAGCCAGGCTGAGCTGGAAAGGACTTCAGAGGCCGAGACGACTCAACGCTGAGTGACAGTCCTGCCAAGGCCTACCTTTTCCTTTATCCCCTCCTCCCTCCAGGCTTGAACTAAAACACAGGGAGGCTGCTCTCTTCCTTCCAGTGGCAGATCTGGAGCTCATTGCTTGATCTGCATGGCTGTCAAAAGTCTGTTCAGGGCTGGAGAGATGGCTTAGTGGTTAAGGTGCTTGTCTGCAAAGCCTAATGACCCAGGTTCAATTCCCCAGGACCCACGTAAAGCCAGATGCACAAGATGGCACATGCGTCTGGAGTTCATTTGCAGTGGCTGGAGGCCCTGTCCTCTCTCCCTTTTTCTCTCTCTCAAATAAAGAAATAAAATATTATTTTAAGAAGTCTATTTAGACAAGTCCAGCAGTGGGTTCAATCCATTCCCACAGATGCCTTGGATAGGAGTGTCCTGTTGCAGGGCCTATTGCAAACTTGCAGTTTGGAGGGGACATTTCATTGTGGTGGGGAAAGCCTGGCAGAGCAGGGCACCACATCCTGTCATATCAGCTTGGAGGTAGGAACAGCAGCGTGAGCTCCCTCTGGCAAGGGGGAGCTGGGCTATAACACCTCAAGGCCTTCCCTAAGCAACACCTTCCTCCCCGCAGCAAAGCTAGATCTCAAAACACCATCAGCTGGGGATGGCGGATGAAGTTTCATCACAAACACACGAGGCTAGAGGGGACATGTGACATTCAAACCACCACAACTTCCCTCATCCAAAACGATCCTGGAATTTAATCAATACACTCACTTATAATATGCAGGTCCCTTTTCTGAGCCCAAGTACCAGCGTCTTCAGCTGGAGGGTTTAAGAACATTCTTCTTTCTTCCTAGCTTAAAAAGCAAACTCGGTTTAAAAGATGGTTTTGGTTCAGGGTGTTTCCCACCAATTTCCTGGACTGCATCTTAGAAAAACCTCTTTGTAATGATGGACTTGAACAAAACCCCCTGAACTGGCTACATTTCTTTGGAGGCTTTCTTCTTGCTCTGAAAACGTGGGGCATTTCCCTGTGTGTCCCCCAGTGGAACAATTAATCATGAGATTGGGTCTTAGCTCACCCACCTCCTCAAATGCTCTGTGAATGGATGTATAAAATCACCGATTCTAGCCTGTGTTAAAAAAAGGAAGATTTGTTCCTTAAATGTGGCAGATTTGGAATTGACTCTCTGGAGTCCTTGTAGCTCCTTATCAATTAAGGCTGCTTAACAATAATATTCTCATTATAGTTTGAGTCTGGAATGCCCCTCAGATACTGGGGAGATGACTCAGTAGTTAAGGCACTTTCTTGCAGTGCCCCCCCCCCAGGGGCTCATGTTGTGAACACCTCCTCCCCAGATGTTAGCACTTATTTTTTAAGAGGTCATGAAATCTTTAGGAGGTGGCATCTAGCTGATTAAAGCAGGCTACCAGTTAGACTTTGAAGGTTATTGCTCTGGTTCCAAGCTGTCCTCTACTTCCTGATCAACCTCCATGTGAACAGCCCCCACCTCCATGCTCCCGCAGGGAAGGAGGGTGCCATTCTCAGTACCTTCTCCACAGTGATGGGCTGACATCCTTTGAAGCCATGACCCAAAATAAACCTTTTCTCTCTTAGTTTGTTTCTGTCAGGTATCTTGGTCACAGAGATTCACAAACCGGGCTTTGGAGGTAGTTCAGCAGTTAGACGCTTGCTTGCTGTTGCGGTCAGCTTTCTAGTTGCTGCGCAGAAAGAACCCAGCAAAAGCGGCTTGTGGAGGAATGGGTTTATTTGGCTTACGGACTCGAGGGGAGACTCCATCCTGGCAGGGAAAACGATGGCATGAGCAGAGGGCTGGACATCACCTCCGCCACAGCATTGCAAACAGCAGCAGGAAGGTGTGCCAAACACTGGCAAGGGGAAGCTGGCTTATAAGCCCATAAGCCCGCCCCCAACAACACAGCTTCATCGAGGTTGTAAAACCCAAACTGCCATCAGCTGAGGATCGATCTATCAGAACACATTCATTTGTTTGTGGGGGACGCCTGGATCAAACCATGACACTTGCAAAGCCTGATGAATCTGTGTTCAGTTCCCCAGGACCCACTTAAAACCACATTTACAAAGTGGCACATGCATCTGGAGTTTGTTTGCAGCAGCAAGAGGCCCTGGCATGCCTATTCTTCTCCCACCCTGCTTGAAAATAAATAAACTATTTTTTAAAAGGAGATTCACAAACATCTAGTATAATTCTGATTTTAAAATATTTATTTCTGATTTGCATCTATGTTTGCGTGTGTGTGTGTGTGTGTGTGTGTGTGTGTGTGTGTGTCTGTGTGCCTGTGTGTGTGTAGCAGTTTTTTGCCACTGTTATGAACATGACACATTCACACCACTTTGCATTCAGCTTTATGTGGGTGCTGGGGGAATCAAACCTAGATCATCAGGCTTTGCAAGAAAGTGCCTTTAACCACTGAGCAATCTCCCCAGACCAGCCCATCTTTTTTATTCTTTTGCCTATTTTTGAGACGGTATCACTTTGTAGCCAGGCAGGTCTTAAAGTCATCCTTTTCTTCCCTTGGCCTCCCAAATGTTGGGATTATAGGTGGGTACTGTGACATCTGGCTTTTAAAAAATATTTTATTTATTCATTTTTAAGCAGAGAGAGAGAGAGAGAAAGAGAGAGAGAAAGCACCAGGGCCACCACCTTGTGGGTCTGGCTTATGTGGTTACTGGGGAATTAAACCCAGGGCCTTAGGTACTGGAGGCAAGTGCCTTAACCGCTGAGCCATCTCTCCAGCCCCCAGACATCTGGCTTTTAATGACAATATTTGTGACCAAGTCTTGCCCTAAAGTCTGTCATCATTCTTAGCATGACCTGCACCTAGTGCTGAGGTTCTGGGAGTTGGATGGCAGTGGGTGGGTGCTGGAGGAGTAGTACCTTGGGACCATTTGTGGGCATTGCTTTGGATGTGTCTGGCTATCCAGGCATGGTGGATAGTTGGCTCCTCTGAGTGACTTCAGTAGGAGGAAACTTCTAATCAAACGTTTTTGTTTCTGGCCCATTTTAAATCTCCTGTAATGCGGTGTGATGCACTCGTTTTAGCCTGCCAAGAGAGTAGTTGAAAAATGTCCTGAAATGATTGTTAACTCGAGATGGAAGGGAAACCACCACAGCTCGTTCGAAGCAGATGACATTTAAGGACCCCTTGCTCACTAAGTAGTTTCCTGACAGAGGCGGCTTTCTGGAGGTGAAAGCGAAAAGGCCAACAGAGGTAAAGCTAACTGCTCATCACGGCTGGGTGTGGTAGGACTAAATTAGAGAGCACACATGTCTTGAGGTAATGAAAATATTTAGCAAAGGTTTTAGTTACCTTCTCAGTGGGGCGAAACACTCGACCCAAAGCAGCTGATGGCGGGGCGGAGGGGAGGATTTATTTTCAGCTTGGAGTCTTGAGAGGAAGTTTCATCAAGGTAGGAAAAGGATGATGGAGCAGAGGCTGGGCATCACGTCTTCTCAAAGCACAGCAGTTGGCAGAAAGCAGCAAGAGCTGAGCTTCTGTTGTAGAGAGGGACGCGGTTCCAGCACCACCAAGTCCCGCTCTCCCCCAGCAACACCTCTTCCAGCAAGGCCTCATTTCCAGCATCACCACCAGCTAGGGTACCAAATATTCAAAACACATGAGGCCATGGCGGGTACCACATTCAAACCACCAAGCGTTTATGTGTGTTCTGTGCTGGGACCTAGAGATGAACATGAATCAATTCCCTTTCCAGTGGAGAGCCAGGGTGTGCTGGTTTTGAACGGAATGATTCATAGCCTCAGGTGTTTGTTGTTAAGTTTCTTATTTCGTCTCTAGCAGACAGAACCCTGCTGTAGGATCCCTGGGGTGGATCCCCATTCCAGCCCTGTTCTGAGTCAGCTTGAACCCTGGCTGTTTGCTTTTCCCTCTCTGTTATGTATCATAGAAGGCGCCAGCTTCCTCTGCCATCATGGTGTTCCCCTGGAATCTGTAAGCCTGAAATAAACCCTTCCTCCCATCAGCTGCTTCTGGTCGGGTGTTTGTCCAGTGATGAGAAGATGACTGCAACACGGAGCCTTGGCAGTTTCATTGATTTGCTGAAGTTCCATTTCCAATGTGGAAAAGCCACAGGAGGAGGAAGATCACGCCTCTGCTGTCGGGTGACCCAGGACCAGAAAGCATTGCTCCGTCATGGTGATGACTGGGTCCAGATCTGAAATCAGGCCCAGAAGGGGCTGGGACTGGAGTGGAGACAAGGTGGGCAGAAGAGGAAGACGAGTGAGGCCTGTGCCATGGCCTGTAGGGAGATGGCCAGTCTGTCATGAAGGAGTGGGGAATGTGGTTCTGGGAGGAAAGGAGAGAGGAGAGGACAGAGCCCCAGGGCCACACATGTCTTTCTAGACCCTGTGGGGAAATTGTGATTCTCTCCTGGAAGAAGAGGGGGGTGGGGAAACTACTGAACATGGTCAAACAGAGCAAAGCTGAGCTTCTGTGTGTGCTTTTGACAAGGAGACTCTGGCTGCAGTGAGGGAAAAAGATTTGAGAAGATCAGCCACCGAGTCAGGCCAGTGAGGGGACATTCACGCTCCTGAAGGTGGCGAGAAGGGGACAGACTGCAGAGACATTTGGAGGTAGCTGAGTCACAGCAGCCTTGTCTGACTGCTGCGTACTCGCTCGCACATTTTCTGTCACAACCCAGCAGGATGAGGTGTCCACAGGGACATCTATAGACCCCCACAGCCCCTTTAGTCCACCAAACACAGCAGAGGTCCAGTGTCCCAGCGACCCGCAGTGATGTAGGGAAGATCTGTTCACTGCCCTCAGCACAGGTGTGTGAGGAAGCAGAAGGCTGAACAGTAGTCCCTGGGGTGAGGCACCTTGGAATCACTGGGTGTAGCAGTTACCTTCTTGTTTCTGGGAAAGCCATGAAGGAAGGATGGAAGGAGGGTTGGTTTGGGCTTACAGTTTGGAGGGGAGCGTCATCGTGGCAGGGAAAGCACAGCCAGAGCAGGACACTGGCTCACGTTGTCATATATCCTCAGGGATGAAGCAGCAAGAGTGAGCGAGCTCACTAGCACTGTCTGGTGATGGTGGGGACAGGGGGTAGCGGGTGGCTAGACTATTTATCCCAAAGTCGGCCTCCAGTGACACATCATCTCCAGCAAGGTTTCATCTCCCCAAAGCTCAACCAGCCAGGGAGGCTTAATCAGAAACACCAGAGGGTATGGGGGCATCTGACATTCCCATCACCACGTAGGGGTTGCTGGCTGTTTCCTTTGTCCTGTGTCATTCTCCTGCCTCCCTGATCCCTAGTGTCGGATAACTCAATTAAATGTGCTACTTTGGTTAGCCCAAACATGGAGGCCAAGGAGTTGGGACAGGATTAAATCAATCCCCTACATTTTGTAAGCAAGGTGTGTGTCCCTCCTCTCTGTTCTCCTCCATTTTATATCTGCTTTTTTTTTTTTTTTTTTTTTTTTGGTTTTTCGAGGTAGGGTCTCACTCTAGCCCAGGCTGACCTGGAATTCACTATGTAGTCTCATGGTGGCCTTGAACTCCTGGTGATCCTCCTACCTCTGCCTCCCAAGTGCTGGGATTAAAGGCGTGCGCCACCGTGCCTGGCCTGCTTTTTTTTTAAAATCGTATTTTTGTGCAGCTTTTTCTCTGGGTTTCCCATCCATGTTGAGAACAAATGACATGCTCATGTGCTCAATTGATATCATATGTGGTAGCTTTGAGAGAAAGTTCCAGAATATGGGAGGGAAGTGACGGGGCAGTGGAAAGTATCCATGACAATGTTACCCTGTTTAGCAAACAGAGGGAAAAAATATCTATGCTGAAATAATCAAAACATAACGTAGAGGTACACTTTGGCAGGTTCAAGTTCAAAGCTAGTATTTTCCAGTGGTGGCTAGCAAGGGAGACGTAATATGCATCTACTTAGTGTCTTGAACTATATAGTAACCATGAGATAGGCTTCCTCAGACCATGGATAATTCTCAGACTGGCTCATGACTTTGGGGTATGTCCATCACTTAGTGCAATATTAAATTTCGTTTGCAATAATCCTCCACATTTTTCCCCTGCAGTAAGCCAGGGGTCATCCCTCATTCATCAAATATTTCATCTTCATTATTTTTTTCTTACAGGTTCTGCAAGTATTTTAAGAAATAAACCTCTAATTTGCATTTTCCTTGATGGCTAGAGATGTTGGTTATTTTTTTTAAAGTACTTACTGGGCATTTATGTTTCTTCTTTTTTGAACTGTCTGTTCATTTTGTTAGCCTGTTTGATTGTTGGCAGGGGTTTTCAGTATTCAATTTTTTATAGTTCTTCATGAATTTTGGTTATTAGCTCCCTGTCTGAGGTCTAGCTGGTAAGATTTTCTCCCATTCTGTAGGCTGTCTGTTTGCTTGGCTTCTTTTGCTGTGCAGAAACACTTAAATTTCATGTAGTCCCATTTGTTGATTCTTGGGGCTGTCTCCTCTACTAAGGACTGGAATCAGCCTGGATTCATAGATAGTAAAAAAAATGTGGTGATTATATACAATGGAATTCTTTTTTTAAAAATATATATTTATTGTCCATAATGAATACACAATGGAATTCTATTCAGCAATATGGACATATGAAGTTATAAAATCTGCAGGAAAATTGATGGACCTGGAAAGAATTACATATTAAGTGAAGTGACCCAAAAATCAGGAAGGATAAACCCACATGTTCTCTGTGACCCTAGCTTAGAATGCCTATAAGTATGTCTTTGTAAGGGGCAACCGTGTCCAGATAGAATGGTAACCAAGAGTGAATGTGAAGAGACGAGCAGGAAGAGGGAAGAAGGGAGAGGGGCAAATTGACACATGTGACGACATGTAAACAGAAGTGAGAGGAACTGGGAGGCAGTGAGGAGAGGAGGTGGGATGAGAACTAACTAAACAAATTGCATTTGAAAATGCCAGAATGAATGACACCTAAATCTCTGTATGCCAACCAAAATAAATTTTAAAATAATCTTTAAAAAAGATAGAGACAGAGACATGTGTAACCCCAAATTCTCACCTAATGTGATGGGCATTTGTAAGGACCAAAGTCCTTCGCCTCCCCTTGCCCGGGATGTGGCTCGTGCTACTTGCAGAAGCTCTCCGTGTCCCCGGCAGCAGGCATCTCTGCATACTGTGGTGCAGGAGGAATTACCTCACCCTTCTGTCTCTTGTCTAAACTTGGCCCAAGGAAGGAAAGATCAAAAGCAGTAGCGTGTTGTAGTTTTCTGCTGGAAAATGGAAGGATGAGTATTTTAATCTCTTCAGACTGCAATCACAAAAATACCAGAAAACCAGTGGCTTCTGAACAGTGGAGCTTTTTTCCTTCCTATTCTGGAGGCTGGGATTTTCATGACCTGGCAGGTTTGTGATGTAGTCAAGAGTGACCTCTCATGAGAGTGCCACCTTCATGACCCACTCCTCTCCCAAAGACCCTGTTTCTTATCATAGTGGAGTTTAATTTCTAAGATACGCATGGTGGGGTGGAGGGATAGACACATTCAGACCTTAGCAACTTGGTTTCATGCTGGTAACTTCATGTAAATTTCATTTTCTTTTTTTTAAACATTATTTTAAAATATGTATTAATTTGCAAGCAGAGAGAGAGAGAGAGAGAGAGAGGAGACAGAGAAATGGTACACCAGGCCCCCCCCCCACCTGCTGCAAACGAACTCCAGATGCATGCACCACTTTGTGCATCTGGTTCTACATGGGCCCTGGGGAATCGAACCCAGGTCAGGTTGTTAAGGGTTTTTTTTTTTAGGCAAGCACCTTAACTGCTGAGCCATCCCTGCAGCCCATAAATTTCATTTTCATACACATTGAAGCATACTCTACTTTCTCACTGTTGGGACAAAACAACAGACCAGAAGCAGCTGATGGGAGTATAGGGTTTATTTCAGTTTACAGTTTTGAGGGGAAGCTTAACTGTGGTGGGGAAAGCAGAGCACTAGAAAGACCACAGGGTCACATCTTGTCACATCAGCTGGGAGGGAGCAGCGAGAGTGAGCTAGCTCTGAATACCCGTTGGGCCGGACTAATAAACCTCCTCCAGCAAGGCTCCACTTCCCAAAGGCTCCACCAGCTGGGGCTTGAGTATGTGGCTTCATCACAAACCCAGGAGACTGGGGGACATTTCGTATTCAGAGCACTACACACAAAGTATATATAAGCAAATTCGATGTTGAGAGCTGTGTTCTCTGAGACTTGAACCTTGGGTTATTCTAAACTTGTTCACCTCGTTTGTGCCCTGAAAGCTATCCTGACATAGGAGATTTTAAGTGTGAGATTCTAAAAAGCAGAAATCCTCCACACATCAACCTGTCTCCAAGGGTACACACAGTAACTGACGATTCTGGAAAGATCTGCATAGTTGTGGTAACAAATAGCATGCCTTCCTTGGTAACTATAGGTGGTTCGTGGTTGGGAGGGCTTTTCCTGAGCAGCTTGTGTTAGACATATCCTCATTTATAGCATACATATATATGTTTAAAATATTAAAAAATTTAAAAGTTGCTTATTCAATTAACCAGAGTTTTAGCTAACACTCTGCTGTATGTTCTCATAATCTGTCTTTTTGTGATTCAACCTGCTTTTTTTGTTCACATAGAACTATATTAAGGGGCCAGAGAGATGGCTCAGTGGTCAAAGGTGCTTGCTTGCAAAGCCTGATGACCCTGGGTTCAATTCCTCAGTACCCATGTAAAGCCAGATGCACAAAGTGATGCATGCATCTGGAGTTCATTTACATGCATCAGGAGTTCATTTACAGTGGCAAGGGAGCGTGGTGCTCCCTCCCCTCCCCCACTCTGCAAATAAAGAACAATATTTACTTTTAAAAAACAAATGGCAAATGCATATGGAGTTCGATTGCAGTGGCTGGAGGCCCTGTACACCCATTCTTTGTCTGTTCTCTTCTCTCTATCTCTCTCTCTACTTGCAAATAAATCAATAGATTTTTTTATAAAGAAATATCTTAATAGTAGTATACTGTGTTAGTGAAAAAACATGGCTATCCCAAGATCACCCGTCCAGCACAGTAATTAATACACAGCAAGTGATCAATAAACATTTAAGATAGTCAATGACCAGGGCAACTTCATCGCTGGTTTTTTTTTTGTTGTTTGTTTGTCACATGTGCCTGGGTCACTGAGCCATCCCTCCAGCCATCAGCTGTCTTGTTTGATGATGTTTTCGAGGTAGGGTCTCACTCTAGCCCAAGCTGACCTGGCACTCACTCTGTAGTCTCAGGCTGGTCTCAAACTCATGGCGGGCCTCCTACCTCTGCCTCCCAAGTGCTGGGATTAAAGGCATGACATCAGACCCCGAGGCTCTGTAAGCATCAGCACTCTTGATAAACATATGCATGTCCTCTATGTAGGCAGGTTGATAGTGTCTACTCTGCATTCGGGGATCTTTGTAATTATTTCAACCAGAACAAAATGATCTTTCAGATTGAAGACACTTTTGTCATTCACTCGGCCAGACAGTCCCGGTGACTCAAGGTGGCCTCATGCTTAAGGACATGAACAGCGGAGGCCCTTTGGCCCCAGGTGCAGATAGAGAAGCCTGGAGGAGTGCATCAGGAGGCACTTGGTGGAGCTCCTCTGCTCGCCCACCCTGAGTCCCAGAGGGGCAGCTGAGCAGGGTGTTCTCCCCACGCAGGACACCTAGCCTTATTTGAGATGAGCAGAATCAGACAACCCTCCCCTAAGTCAAAAAACTCTGAGTCATTGTTTGAGCTAAATCGTTTTCTAATCCGTTATCCATCAGACCTCCCACGTTGAACATCAGAGCTTGACTTCTTCATCTGCCAAGTTATGAAACAGAAGAGACTCCGGCCTCTGGTTCTGGGGCTTTTGGTCACATGAAATGGGGGGGAAGTCAGCAGAAGCTGGGGACAAAAGCCGTGGCTCCAGCAGGCGGACACACAGAGCAGAACATCACCTACTTTATCTCAGCAACACAGACGTTTGTCTTCCTCCCTGAAAAAGAACATCTGGAAAATTCTTCCAAACAAGGTTCAAAACAATGACTTCAGATGAAACCAGTGAAGCAGAGTAAACACCAGCGAAGCAGGAGAGTTCGCAGACCTTTTTCCGCATGCGCACTGCTAGAGGTGTGTGTGTGTGTGTGTGTGTGTGTGTGTGTGTGTGTGTGTGTGTGTGTGTGTTTACTATTGGTGGGATTTCAAGGTTAGCTGACACTGACCCCCTCTCTTCTGAATATACAGCTCAGGGCCTGTGGGAGGCGATGGGGAAAGGCCATGGGGAAGATCTCCATGACCAGCGTGGGGAGAAAGTGGAGGACCACACGGATCCTCCCCGGGGCCCTCTCTCTTCCACCTGGAAATGCCTGCCTGTGCACGCTGTTGTCTGGCTCATCCCAGACCACACAATAAAGGAACCGTGTCTGCTGATTAAAAATCAGCCTATGTAGAATATAAATATTCCTTTCAAGTAGCTATATTACTCTACCAGTGAAGCATGTAGGAAGTCTGTTCTGTGTCATTTTTCCATTAAAATGCAATCCTAATAAGAATTCTGGCTACCCAACAACATCTGCTCCAAATTTCCCCTATGATTTATATGACCATGTGGCCAACTCCATGTATAAATATAGATTCGGAGAGGGATCTTGTCCTATATACAAGGAAAAGTGGAAAGTTCGATATTTAATTACATCATCAAATTTGTTTTAGATCTCAGGACATCACATTGTCAACCAGATGTCTACAGATCCAAGTTTATTATTTCATGCCAGCGAAACATGAGTACCTTGGATGGGTATGTTCCTTGTAATTAATTCTGAATATTGTATACATGTTATTCCCATCACAACTGTAAGCAAGAGAGAAGCGGCTTCTATTAACTCTGTTCTACAGCTGGGGAAACAGCAAATCAAGCAACCGGCATATAATTGTTTTTGGACTCAAGTTTATTTTCCAGTGGATAGTTTCATCTCAAGGTTATAAAAAGTTTTTCAATCAAATAAAAATTAAAAAGGAAATGCTGATCATAATCGGTGGGAGGTCATGGTTAAGTCACAGTGTCACTTAAGGGCCAGCTCTTATGTCGGTGGCTTTACTTTCTTGGTTGTTAGCTGTCTCTTCCTGGGGAGGGACTGCTGAGGTACAAAGAGGGAAGACGAAGGTTACGATGGCATTTTAGATATGAGCTTGGGCTTGGATATGTTTTAGGAGCTGATGGTACAAATGAGCAAAGGATCTTTCAAGAGAGATGTAGAGACAAGATCAAGTGGACTTGGGGGCTGGAGAGGTGGCTCAGTGGTTAAGGCGCTTGCCTGAAAAGCCTAAGGAGACTGGGGTTTGAGTCTCTAGTACCCATGTAAAAGCCAGATGCACGAAGTGGTGCATCTGTCTGGAGTTTGTTTGCAGCGGCAAGAGGCTATGGCATGCCCATGTTTTTCTTTCTCTCTCTCTCTCTCTCTCTCTCTCTCTCTCTCTCTCTCTCTCTCTCTCTCTCTCTCTCTCTCTCCTTGCAAATAAATAGATAAAATTTTAAAAATGGACCTGAGGATTGCTTCAGAGGATGTGGGGAGGATGATGAGAGAGGGAAGGCTCTCTAACTCTTTAATAGTTAAATAAAGAAATAGAAAGTCCTTAGGAAGTGTCTCGGATTCTGTAACCAACCTGACATGCGGCTGAGCTGTGAGCGGAGATGTCAGCTAGGAGAGTGGACAGGCAGGCATCTGGCACTCATACTGAATCCGCTCTGATGTCATCTCTGATGGCTTAGTGACTATGTAGACTTAGGAGCTGGGTTCAAGCTCATCTGCTAGAGCACCTGCGAGGCATCCACAGAGCCCTGGGTTTAATTCACAGTTCTCCATAAAC
>PVHP010005720.1:0-64130 GCA_004024765.1 Zapus hudsonius
TAGGCTGACCACACCTCCTACTGGGAGAGAACAGCAAACCAAGAAAGGAGCACTTGTGCAATGGAGGAGCCTGGGCCTGGGGGAGACAATCAACAGCTATTAAATTCGGCCAAATATTCCACTCAGTGAGGGGGAACCCTTGATTGGAACTGGGGATTCAGGGCGATATGCACCGGATCCCATACTCTTGGGCTCCCAAAAAAAGATGCACTATGCGAGCGACTGACAGGGAGGCTACTAAAAATAAAAGTTAGGTAATCCAGAATGGTGTATATTTGTTAACCTACACTGATCTCACTCTCCGATGGAGATTGTGTTTGTATTTTTCAGGTTACAGCGAGAGAGCTATGACCCATATAGCCCTACCACCCAACCGCAGGCAGAAAGCTGAGATCCTGGCAAGAGATGAGCCTCCACAGTCATATTGTGGAGGATCCATATGGAACCCTGCAGAGAAGGATGGGATGAACAAGGGACCCATAGACACAGCCATTCAATCAACTCAGGATAAGCCAGTGAGACAGAAACCAACGATTCTCGACACAAAAACCCCTAAGCTCACAACATTAAAGCATCCTTAATACCCACCACGACTCAGGGAACTGAGAGGAAGAGGGGGTGTAAAGATTGTGAGAGCCATGGTGGGGGAAAATATCAGAGACTTGGCAACCCTCAATAACAACACACTTGGGTCAGGAGAACCCAGCTAAAGACTAGGCTATACATGGGCCCCTACCACAAAGACTGATACAGACGGCCCATGGTAGAGGATATCCAGCTGATTGGGGATGGGGAAGGGGGGCAATGAGGAATTGGGGATAACAACTCATTGTTGGCCCACTAAACAATGTAACTCATTATGGACAATAAAAAAAAAATGTGGGCTGGAGACATGGCTCAACAGTTAAAGCACTTGCCTGCAAAGCCTAATGACCCTGGTTTGATTCCCCAGTACCCACATTAAGCCAGAGGCACAGTAGTGCATGCATCTGGAATGTGTTTGCAGCAGCTGGAGGACCTGGCATGTCCCTCTTTCTTTCTCTTTCTCTCTCTCTCTCTCTCTCTATCCTTGCAAATAAATAAAAATAAATTTTAAAAAGGATAATATGGGGGCTGGAGAGATGGCTCAGCGGTTAAGGCACTTGTCTCCAGTGCCTAAGGCCCTGGGTTCAACTCCCCAGGACCCACATAAGCCAGACCCACAAGGTGACCCTGGTGTTCTCTCTCTCTCTCTCTCTCTCTCTCTCTCTCTCTCCCCTTGAAAATGAATAAATAAAAAAAGAAAAGGATAATATGTTCAAACTGCTTTCTAAATTCAAAGCTAACTGTGCCAGCTAATATGTTCTGAATGCTTGCCACAGCCACTTTACATAGATTTTACTTAATCTAAAACTCTTTGAAGTGGGAGGTTACAAACACAAATTCTATAGTCAGACTACTGAGGTTCAAATCCTTATTCCATTACCTTGTGAGACCTTAAGCAAGTTACTCAGCATTTCTGTGACTGCTTTCTCACCTGTAAATAGGCATTGGCTTGAGGAATTAATGTAAGTAAAATACTTAGAACTGTCCTGGTATAAACAGTAAAAAATAAATATTGGCTTTTATGTATGAGCAGAAGCAGGAATTATCCCACTTTTACAATGAAGACAATAAGGCATGAGGAAGTCATATAACTTGTGTTAACTGTTGAAGTTGAAAGGTATAGAGCCAGAACTTGTTCTTTCTACAGTGCTAGGAATCCAGCAAGGGTCTTGCACACATTAGACAAGTGTTCTATCACTGATCTACACCCTCAACCTTTGTAGAGCCAAAACTTGAACTTCACTGAGGGTGGCCCAACCTATACTATCTCCAACATTTAAAAGAAAAACAGTAGTATTGGACTTTAACCCTATCAAGTCATACAAATTAAGGATATTGAAACTCAAACAAGAAGGAGGAAATGATATTTTATCTTTAGAATGGTAACTGACATAACTACATATTTAGAGAAGGCTGGGAATAGTCCTATCATTTCATTAAGGAAAAAAAATCTTTCATCCCAATTATAAATCATGCCCTCCCTCAAACTTTTTCTGCTGTCTCTTATGTTGTCCATAGTAGCTGGGACTACATGCATGAATTTGGCTAAAAATTAGATTTTAGTAATTAGTATTGTTAATCTCTCTCTCTTTTTTTTTTTTTTTTTTTGGTTTTTTGAGGTAGGGTCTCGCTCTAGTCCAGGCTGACCTGGAATTCACTATGTAGTCTCAGGGTGGCCTTGAACTCACGGCAATCCTCCTATCTCTGCCTTCCGAGTACTGGGATTAAAGGCATGTGCCACCACACCCGGCTAATCTCATTTTTTAAAAATATTCTTTATCTATTTGAGAGCAGAGAGCGTATAGGTGTGCCAGACAAGTGTGCCACCTTATGCATCTGGTCATTGATCCCAGTGCCTTTAACCACTGAGCAATCTTCCCACACCATCAATCCTTTTAAATGTTACTTTTATTGAGAAAACCAGCCAATGATTCAAAACAAGTTACCTTTCCGAAACAACACACATCATTTGCACAGAGACATACATAAACACAAAGCTGGACATGGGCTTGGTACACACCTGTAATTTTGGTCCTTGGGAGGCGAAGACAGGAGAATCACAAGTTCAAGGCCAGTCTGGGCTACATGAGACTATCACAACAAAACAAACAAACAAGCAAAAACCCCACAAGCACAAAACATATAGCAAGGTGCTGGGAAAATGGTTAGCAGTTAAGGGCATTTGCTTGCAAAGCCTTTCAGCCCAGGGTTCAATTCCTAAGCCACCATATGATACAAAAAGTATAGCAAGTGCCTGGTGTTTGTATGTGGTAGCAAGAGGCTCTAGTGCTCCTATATATAACACATATATGCACACATCACAGAAGTGTACAAGTAAATAAATTAAACATTAAAATAAAATAGATCAAAAATGCTTAGGAGCTGGACATGGTGCACACTTTTAATCCCAGCATTAAGGTAGGATTGCCATGAGTTCAAGGCCAGCCTGGAGCTACAGACTGAATTCCACGTCAGCCTGGGCCAGAGACCCTGTCTTGGAAAAAAAAAAAAAAAGCTTAGGAAAAGCAGGTATGTGCATATAAGTGTAAGAGACACATACTATTAAAATAAAAACATAGCTAATAGCTAACTGCCTGCTGAAAAGATGAATGTCTCATTTATAAATGGTGCCACTAAGATATGAGCCTAAACTTTCCAAGAGGGGAGTGACTGTAAAGGTACTATTCAAATAAAGCTGCTGGAAAACCAGTGTGAAAAGCATGCTGCAAGCTTAGCCTCACTGTGTGCCACAGCTAGTGTAGGACGCCCATGTGTTGAGCACCATGCTACAAGGCCTCCAGCAGTTACCCATGAAGCACTTCTGCTCTGGGAGCCTGAGGGTGAACAGGACTCTGCTTTCTTACAGCTGACGCTGAAAGCTGGCATTACGAAGAAGAGATGCCGGGCATGGTGGCACGAGCCCTTAATCCTATCACTTGGGAGGCAGAGGCAGGAGGATTGGATGGCCAGGCCACCCAGAGCCTACATAAGTGACTTCCAGGGCAGCCTGGGCTACAGCGAGACTCTACCTGGGGGGGGGGGGGGGAAGAGCCGTGTTCCCAAGTCTGTCAGGCTGCAAAGACTACGGTCTCTTTCCAGCCACATTCTCCCAGTGGAGAGACAGTTGTCCCCAGCATGCATGACTTCCAAAGCAAGCTAATGTTTCCCAAGGCCAGCATTTACACGTCAGCATTAAACATATCGTACTGACATGCACAACTGCTTTCTCTCCTTCAGTCCCTAACACTCAGGGCAAAAGTGATGTCAGCCATCTTCCCGAGTCTAGAATAGGTGATAAGGGCTAGAGGATGGCTCAGTGGTCAAGGCGCTTGCCTAGAATACCCGATAAACAGGATAGTCTACAAATGGTGAACGGAGTTCTTGAGACCCTTTCAACAGAGCTGAAGGAAGAAGCCAAACTGCAATGCACTGAAGAGGAATGGGAGAGGACAGAACAGGCTTTCTCAGGACCATCTAGAAAGGAAATGTAGCAGAAACAGTAACAATTTCTCAGGGAAACATGGTCATAAGAAAGTTTTAACTTTTATGTGTGTGCATGTGTGATGGTTAAGTTTGTCAACTGATCTATGTAATAATCCATAGTAATCTTGGGCAAGTCTGAGTTTGCCTGCAGGAAGGATTGACAAAATCCTTTTGGGATTTTGGAGAAGGGAGGAGTTCCCTTCTCCAGAGTGAGCCCTTCCCCCCAATGGGTGGGCCTTCCAAGGGGAATAAATATAAGGAAGCTTGAGGGGAAGAAAACCTTGCTTCTTCCTCCCCCTGCTATTGGTGCTTGTTCATGACTTGTACTCGCATCCTACTTTCCTACCCTTCCTGGACATCAGAACCCAGTTTCCTCAGCCTCACATTGATTGTGGACTGAAGAACAGCCGCTCCCCAAGGAGCCATCAGGCCTTCTGGGCTGGACTGGGACTGCTGAGGCCTTCAGCCACATGGACTGAACAGCTACTGGTTTCCTCACCTGTGGGCCTGCAGACTGCTATTGTTGGACTGTCATAAGCTACCCCAATAAATTCCCTTTTACCACAATCCATTCTATCAACTCCGTTTCCTCTAGAGAACCCTGACTAATACAGCATGCGTGTATGGGTGTGTCAGGGCCTCTGGCCTCTGCTAATGAATGGCAGATGCTTGTTTCACTTTTTGTATTTGTCTTATGTGGGCAGTTTGGGAACTGAATCCAGGCAGGAAAGCTTTGCAAGCAAATGCCTTTAACCACTGGGCCATCTTCCCAGCAGAGCATGTGCCTAGCATACCATATAGGAGTGGGTGTGAGGAGAACAAGAATGAGAGACTTGGACACACTTGCCTTTTTGCATGTGTAATGTATGATAAGCATGTGTACGCTTGCTCATCTATGTGTGTTGAATTGCAGTACTGGGGATTGAGCACAGGACCCTGCACATACTAGACAAATGTCCTATCGCTAAACTACATCCCCAAAGCCTTGAACATATTGGTTGGTAAAGAAATACAACACCACCAAAAGAGGAGAGGTGAGGCTGGGAAGATGGAGAAGTGGTTAAAAGAACTTGCTTTAAAAAAAAAAAGAAAAAAGAACTTGCTTGCCCAAGTTCAGTTCCCCAGCCAACCACATAAAGCCAAACACACAAAGTGACACATCTGTTCACATTGGCCAAAAAACCCTGGATGAACTGACGGACGGACACACACGTAAAAGTAAATTTTAAAAATTAGGAACTGGAGAGATGGCTCAGCAGATAGGGCACTTCCCTACAAAGCCTAACAACCCCGGTTTGCTCCTGGGTGTCCACATACAGCCAGGTGCAGAGTGGCACAAACATCTGGAGTTCGTTTGCAAAAAGCTGAAGGCCCTGTTGTGCCCATTTTCTTTCTCTTTTCTCTCCTGTCTCTGCTTCCAAATAAACAAACAAACAATTTTTTAAGAACAGGGGTGTCAGGTGTTGTGGTACACACCTATAATCTCAGCACGTGGGAGGTAAAGGCAGAAGGATCTTGAGTTCTAGATACAGGCAGACACTGGAAGGAGGGATAAGTTTTAGATACAGACAGACTTGGCTTGGACACAGTATTTGTGACAAAATTACTTAACCTCTATACTTCATTTTACATATATGTAATATTCAATATTATCTACAGCTCACTGTGACAATCACAGTTCTTGTAAGTAAAAGTGTGTGTGTAATATGCGATGGCCAAGAACGGGATCTTTATCTCCTGTGTGTGTACCATCCTTTGTGACAGAAGCTCATGAATGGCTGCTATGGAAAATTACTGCTGCCACCAGCCGGGTAACAGACAGACCGGAGAATAAGCTGATGAAACTGATGTCAAATCACCAAATGTACGACAACTTGGGATTCTGCCAAAATCTTCATTGAGAACAAAGAAAAGAGAACCTGGAAACAAACACCCAGAATTCTTTCAATGACTGAGCCAGTGAGGTGTTCTTGCAGACCCCAGGCACAGACAGAAAGAAGGCCAGATAATAAGAGATGATGGATCTCCTGAGTTACTTTCTCAGGATTTCACTCAAAAAATCGTGCTCAGGGCTGGAGAGATGGCTCAGCAGTTAAAGTCCTTGCCTGCAAAGTCTAAGGACCCAGGTTCAGTTCCCCAGGAACTATGTAAAGCACAAAATGGTGCCTGCATCTGGAGTTTGCACCAGCTGGAGGCCCTGGCGCACACATTCTGTTTATGTTTATGTTTCTCTCTCTCTCTCTCTCTCTCTCTCTCTCTCTCTCTCTCTCTCTCTCTCTCTCTCTCTCTCTCTCTGCTTACAAATAAACAAAAAATATTTTTTTAAAAAATCGTGCTCACTTCTGTGAGATACTACCTCAATTCACTCTGTCAATGTGACATGTTCTCCAGATTTACAAAGGAGAGAAGGAAGACTGGTGTGTGGCTTTACAAAGAAGTAACTTTTTGTTCACCATCATTTTGTTCTTTGATTTTTTTTTTCCAGGTAGGGTCTTGCTCTAGCCCAGGCTGACCTGGAATTCACTCTGTAGTCTCAAACTGGCCTTGAATTCAACGATCCTCCTACCTCTGCCTCCCGAGTGCTGGGATTAAAGGCATGTGCCACCATGCCTGGCCTTTTATTTTTATTTTTCAGGGCTAGGGATTAAACCCAAGGTCTCCCCATGCTGGATCAACCAACTAAGCCGAATCCAGGTCCCCTCACAGTCCTTTCAAATTAATGTTCTGGTCACATTTATATTTTGCTACTAGAACTCATATACAAATGAATGCCGCATGCCTTTAATCCCAGCACTCAAGAGAAAAGGTAGTAGGATCTCTGTGAGTTCGAGGCCACCCTGAGACTACATAGTGAATTCCAGGTCAGCCTGGGCTAGAGTGAGACCCTCCCTCGAAAAACCAAAAAAAAAAAAAAAAAGTAAAAACTGAATCAAATTACAGTTTGTTCATATATTAAAGTTCTCAATTTAATAAAAATAAAAGCTAGACTTGACCAAGAAAAAAATATCACCCCACCCCCAGAGCTGGAGACCCAACTGAGGACTAGACTAGCAAACGCTCTACCACTGAGCCAAATCCCTCACTCCACACGGAATTTTTAAAAATATTCCAGCATCTCTAAATATTCCATCAAAATACAAAAAGCCATGAGCCCATCACAAATCTCAAATGCAGCAAGACTGGAAGATACTGGAAGGGCCGACTTGATGCACCTTTATATTCCAGCGGCCCGATCCGCACCTAAAGATGCGAATCATTTTCAGAATTCCAATCCTAGTCTGGCAAGGCGACCCTGACTTCCCCGACCGCGGCGCCCGCGCACACGCCCGCACGGGCAGCTCTCGAGTTACACCGGGAAGAGTGCGCACCTGCGCAGGTGCCGGAAGCAGCCTACTTCAAAAAAAAAAAACAAAACCCAAGTCCCCCGCGTCGGGCGCAGTCCCGACAGCGGCCGCTGCGGGAGGAGGCGGCTCGGTCCCCTGCGGGGGGGGGGGGGTCCCCTCGCGGAACCAGAACCGGAACCGGAACGTAGCCCCCCCCGGAGCCGCCGACCCTCGCCCGCCGCAGCCCACCCGGGCGGAGGCGGTGTCTTTCCGCGCCCGCGTCCCCCTCGGGTCCATCGTCCAACGCCCGCACCCACCCGAGCCGAGGGGAAGCCGTGCGCGCCCGCCCGCACTCACCCGCGCCGCGGACACCTATGCGCCGACCCGCGGCTCCGCGGCTCGCTCCCTGTCAGCGCGCAGTGGCGCCTCTGCGCACGCGCGGCTGGCTGAGCGGGACGCCCGCGGGGCATGCTGGGGGTTGTAGTCCATCCACACCTGGACGGTGGACCGCGCGACCTTGCGGGTCCCGACTGAGCCTCGGAGGGTGCCAGCAGCCAGCCGAGGGGTGTTTGGAGAAGACGCAGCAGTCGGGAGAGGGGGGTCGCGGCCGGGCCGGGGACGGGCCTTCTCCTGGGTTGCACAGACCAGCCCCAGGCCGGCTTAATCTACGCGCCCATCAGCCACAAGCCTGGAGGAGGTCGTGCCCAAGAAACCCTCCTCTGGGGCAGGTGTGATGCTGCGCGAGCAGTCAGAGAGCCTGCCTTGGAGTCACTCACTCCGGGCTGCTTTGAAAACTCGGTGTGTTCGCGAACGGCAGCGAGCTTGGCCATTTTTCCTGCTTGCCTCCTTTCAGAAAGGTCACCCAACAGCTTCACCGATAACCGATATTCCAGGAATGTTTTCCTAGACATTTCACCCAATTCTCTAGAGATTAAACTGAGTTTAAAAGCTGCTAAAAAAAAAAAAAAAAAAAAAAAAAAAAAAAAAAAAAAAAAAAAAAAAAAAAAAAAAAAAAAAAAAAAAAAAAAAAAAAAAAAAAAAAAAAAAAAAAGCCCGTCGTGGTGGCGCACGTCTTTAATCCCAGCACTCGGGAGGCAGAGGTAGGAGGATCGTCATGAGTTCAAGGCCAGCCTGAGACTACAGAGTGAATTCCAGGTCAGCCTGGGCTAGAGCGAGACCCTACCTCGAAAAAAAAAAAAGCTTCTAATGAACCAAACACCGGTTCTAATATTGGTGCTATGCCCTGGATGCCCAGAGAGAATGAAGCAGGGCCGAGGATTGTGGAGTGCTTGGTGGAGTGCTTGCCTAGATGCACAAAGCCTTAGGGCTGAACCTCAGCACTACATAAACCTGCCAGGTAATCAATCCCATCACTTGAGAGGTGGGGGCAGGAGGACAGGAGTTCAAGGTTATTCTCAACTACCTGTGAGTTCTACCAGCCTGGACTACATGAGACCTTGTCTCAAAAAAAAAAAACTTTTCGCAGAGCGGCGGCCGCGTCGGAGCTCGACTGCAGACGGCCCTTTCTCCGCTGATTTGCACCCAATAAAGGATGCTTGCACCTTAAAAAAAAGTGTCAGGCGTGGCACGCCTTCAATCCCAGCACTTCTGAGACAGAGGCAGGAGGATTGCCGTGAGTTCAAGGCCACCCTGAGACTACATAGTGAATTCCAGGTCAGCCTGAGTTAGAGCGAGACCCTACCTCAAAAAAAAAAAAACACCAAAAAGAGTGCTCTTGGAGAAATGGCTCAGAGGTTAAAGGTGCTTGCTTGCAAAGGCTGCAGGCCCGGTCTTGATTCCCCAGTGCCCACATAAAGCCAGATGCTAAAAGTGGCACATGCATCTGCAGTTCATTTGCAGTGGCTGGAGGCCTTGGTACAGCCATTCCCCCTCCCCCTCCATTCTCCCCCGCCCTCTCTCTCTTTTATGAACTCCAGACGCACGCACCACCCTGTGCATCTGGCTTTATGTGGGCACTGGGGAACTGAACCAGGGTCCTTGGGCATTGTACACAAGCACCTTAGCCACTGAGCTATCTCTCCAGCCCTCTCCCTCTCTCTTTACAAATAAGTTTTTCTTTTCCCCTTTTTTTTCTTTTTGAGGTAGGGTTTCACTTTAGCCCAGGCTGAGTTGGGCTATGTAGTCTCAAACTGGCCTCGAACTCACAGCAATCCTTCTACCTCTGCCTCCTGAGTGCTGGAATCTAAAGGCTACCACATCTGACACAAATAAATTTTTTTAAACACACCAAGAAAAAAAAAAAACACTACACAAAAGGCTGGAGAGATGGCTCAGTGGTTAAGGTGCTTGCCTGCAAACCCTAAAAGCCCAAGTTTGATTCCCCAGTAACCACATAAAGCCAGATGCACAAAGTGATGCATGCATCTGGAGTTTTTTTTGCAGTGGCTGCAGGCCCTGGAGTGCCCATTCTCTATTTGTCTCTTTCTGTTTTTCTCTCTGCTTATAAATAGCTAAATAAACAAATTAGGGGGGAGGGGAGGGGAGGGCAGCGGGGAATTGGGGATAACAACTCATTGTTTGCCCACTAAATGTTGTAACTCATTATGGACAATAAATTTTAAAAAAAAATTGAAAACTTACCAAAATACAAAAACAAAACAAAACCCTCATTCCCTCCCTGGCTGGAGTATTCTCATTTTCCACAGCCTGTGAGGTCCCAATAGCACCACAAACACGGGCAACTTGAACCCAGCCACTGGCTCCTGTGAACCCCTCCCAGCTGCATCTGTTCTGTCCCAGCTGAATGAGGGCTAGGAGGTGCTGGAGTGTCTGGGAGGGGGAGGAGGGAGGGGTTCCCTCAATGCAGCCATGAGAGTTGTCACCCATGCCATCCCTGGGACTTTATGGTAATGCTGTTTTAGAGTCACCATGCTCCTGTAAGTAGACTTGGGTAGACTCATTCTTTAGCCTGTCATTGCAACCCTGTCTGGGTTACAGACACATTGTTTATGACTCCCAGGAAAAGTTAACCAACAATGACTAAACATAATCTCTCCCAGATGAACTCCAGGTTTAGCTAAAGACTACAACTTTAGTCAAATAATGTATCGATATTGGTTCAGTGACAACTATACCATACAAATATGTTTTATTTTTCAAAGTACAGCCTTACTCTAGCCCAGGTTGCCCTGGAATTTACTATGCAGTCCCAGTCTGGTCTTGAACTCATGGTGATCCTCCTACCTCTGCCTCCCAAGTGCTGGGATTAAAGGGGCACGCCGCTATGCAAAGGCACACGTATGTGAATAAGGGAAGCTGATGAGTATGTGGCATAAGAAGACTATTAATTTTTTTTCTTTTTGGCCTTTCCTTCTTACTTTCTTTGAGACAGTCTCATGCATCCAGGCTGGCCTCAAACTAGTCATGCAGTCAAGGATGACCTTAAACTTCTGATCTTTCTGACCTACTGAGTGCTAGGGTTACAGGCATGCACCCTAGCCATATTTACTCATTTTTATAAATTGTTTTTTGACTTTTAAAAATATCTATTGATGGGCTGGTGCGATGGTTCAGCGGTTAAGGCACTTGCTTTCAGTGCCTAAGTCCCTGGGTTCAATTCCCCAGGACCCACATAAACCAGGCCCACAAGGTGGTGGCCCTGGTGTTCTCTCTCTCTCTCTCTCTCTCTCTCTCTCTCTCTCTCTCTCTCTCTCTCTCTCTTTCTCTCTCTCTCTGCTTGAAAATGAATAAATAAAATATTTTTTAAAATATCTATTGAGGGCTGGAGAGATGGCTCATTGGTTAAAGCACTTACCTCCAGTACCTAAGGACCTGGGTTCAACTCCCCAGTACCCACATAAGGCAGATGCACAAGGTGGCGCATGTATGTTTGCAGTGGCTGGATGTCATTCTCTCTCTCTCTCCTCTCTCTCTCCTCTCTCTCTCTGTGTATGTATCTCTCTGCTTGCAAATAAATAAATAAAATATTAAAAAATATATATCTATTGAAAGCCGGGCGTGGTGGCGCACACCTTTAATCCCAGCACTCAGGAGGCAGAGGTAGGAGGATCACTGTGAGTTTGAGGCCAGCCTGGGACTACAGAGTGAATTCCAGGTCAGCCTGGGCTAGAGTGAGACCCTACCTCGAGAAAAAAAAAAAATCTATTGAGAGAGAGAGAAGACCAGGGTACAATGCCCAGCTTTCTGTTTACTTCTTGTGATGGAGGGATTGAACTTGGGGTGTTCCACATGCTGAACATGTGCTCCACTTAGCCACACACCAGCCCTACCTTTTCCTACCTACTTTTTATTATTTATTTATTTCCAAAGAGATAGATAACAGGCGTGCCAGGACTTCCAGCCACTGCAAATGAACTCCAGATGCATGCACCACTTATGCATCTGGCTTTACGTGGGTACTAGGGAATAGAACCCGGGTCATTAGGCTTCTCAGGCAAGCTCTTTAACCACTGAGCAATCTTTCCAGCCCCTACCTACTTAAAAAAAAAGTCTGAAGCCGGGCGTGGTGGCGCACACCTTTAATCCCAGCACTACGGAGGCAGAGGTAGGAGGATCACCAAGAGTTCAAGGCTTGCCGGGCATGGTGGCGCACGCCTTTAATCCTAGCACTCGGGAGGCAGAGGTAGGAGGATTGCCATGAGTTCAAGGCCACCCTGAGACTACATAGTGAATTCCAGGTCAGCCTGGGCTACTTCGAAAAAAAAAGTCTGTGTGTATGGGTATGCCAGAGCCTCTTGCTACTTCAAATGAATACCACACACTGGTGATAATTATTATTATTTTGAGGTAGGGTCTCACTCCAGCCCAGGCTGATCTGGAATTCACTCTGTAGTCCCAGGCTGGTCTTGAACTCATGAACATCCTCTTACCTCTGCCTCTCCAGTGCTGGAATTAAAGGTGTGCACCACCATGCCTAGCAAGGGTGATGCTTTTTGCTTTGCAAGCAAGCGCCTTTTAAACCATTGAGATCCCTACCCACTTTTCACGTTGACTCACTCACTGTGGTTATGTTCAAACCAGAACCTCTTCATGGCAGGCAAATCAAACCATGTAGTCAGCTGGCTCCTTCGCTGACCACACAGAGAAGCTGGGAGCTTTCTGACCTCAGGGAGGAATATGCTTTCTGAGGGCCCTATGTGTTGACACCAGAGTGTAGTTCCACCTCTCTTTTTTTTTATTCAAGAATTCTTTTTCTTTAAATTTTTAATATTTATTCATTTTTCAAGCAGAGAGAGAGAGAGAGAGAGAGAGAGAGAGCGCACATCACCTTGTGAGTCTGGCATATGTGGGTCCTGGGGAATTGAACTGGGGGCCTTAGGCACTGGAGGCAAGTGCCTCAACCGCTGAGCCATCTCTCCAGCCCAGTTCCACCTCTCTTAACCCTTCCTCACAGACTCTCAGTATCTACACCATTCAGGAAGCTCCTGGTATGCTCCAGCTAAGGGCATGTTTGCAAACAAGAATGAAATCTCATAGCAGCTGGGGAGGAGGGTAGGAAATGCCCTAGTGTTTGCAGCTGAATAGAAAGCTCTTCTTCCCATGGTCTGCTCACACCCAGGTATGGGGAGTGGCTCTGATCCTGAAGTTGGTTTACCATGAGTTTAATCTTAGAAGAAGCACACCTGGGGCTGGGGAGATGGCTCAGTGATTAAAGGTGCTTGCTACTGGCCTGGATTCAGTTCCCCAGTACCCATATAAAGCCAGATGCAAGCCGGGCTGGTGCACTCGGGAGGCAGAGGTAGGAGGATTGCCTTGAGTTCAAGGCTGCCACGGCCTGCGGGTCCATCAGCGAAAGCTCTAGAGAGGGGGTGAGAATGAAAAAGGAACAAGAGACGCAAAGGATGGAGCAAGTTGTTATTTCTGATCAAACTCATTTTATTACAGAACAGGCAGTACTTAAATATCCTCTTGCAGGAGGGGATGCATGGGCGGTTACTAAGGAATTAGCATAACCAGGTTGCTAGGTAACATGGCCACAGCAAGGGTCATGTGATCTCTAGGAGGAAGCCTACAGGGGAGAAAGTTTGGCAGAGAAACATGAATTTAGCATTGGTTAGTAGGGGGAAGGACAGAGACCTTCAAAACAATGTTGATGCAGTTTAAGACACAATAAACAGCTCCCCACACAAGGCCACCCTGAGACTACATAGTGAATTCCAGGTCAGCCTGGACCAGAGCAAGACCCTACCTCCAAAAACCAAAAAAAAAAAAAAAAAAAAAAAAAAAAAAAAAAAAAAAAAAAAAAAAAAAAAAAAAAAAAAAAAAAAAAAAAAAAAAAAAAAAAAAAAAAAAAAAAAAAAAAAAAGACAGATACACAAAGTGATACATACATATATATGGAGTTTCTTTGCACTGACAAGATGCCCTGGCACACCCATTCTTTATCTCTTTTATCTCTCTCAAATATAAAAAGAATACTTTAAAAATATCTTTATTAGCAAGCAGAGACAGAAAAATGGGCACACCAGGTCCTCCAGCAGCTGCAAACTCCAGATGCATGCACCACTTTGTGTACTGGGCTTTACGTGGGTACTAGGAATCAAACCTGGGTCCTTAGGCAGGCAAGCACCTTATCCATTGAACAATCTCTCCAGCCCAAATAATACTGTTTTTAAAAAGAAAAGGTACAAATGTTCTTTCTTCCAGCCAGTTGGCAGATCACTGGAATGCTTTTAATTAAATGTACCTGGGAGCCAGGCATGGTGGTGGACACCTTTAATCCCAGCACTGGGGAGTCAGAGGTAGGAAGATCTGTGAGTTCAAGGCCACTCTGAGACTACATAGTGAATTCCAGGTCCTGGGCTACAGCAAGACCATACCTTGAAAAACCAATAAAAATTTAAAAAAAATAAATTAAACACTGGAAAATAAAGCTAGGTACAGAATTGCACTTATGAGTGTGTAAATATAAGAACAAGAGACTAGAAGAAAAGTAATGCACATCCATTCAAATTATCCAAGAGAAACAGGCTAAACCACTTGTCACTAGTGATCTAAAGCCTGGCAGAAATGCAGAACAAGACTGTTTTGTTTCCTATGAAGAAATTTATTAACTAGGCAGTATCCAATATCCCCAGTGTGTCTGGCATGTAATACAAATCCTGATTAGCCACACAGGCAAGAGCAGCTCATTTTAGGGTAAACTGAATGCTTGATCAGAGATCTGTAACTTCATTTCCTTGTATTAGACTTGGTGGTTTTAAACTGCAAGAACTTTTTTTGTTTTTTGTTTTTTTGAGGTAGGGTCTTGCTGTAACCCAAGCTGACCTGGAATTCTCTATGTAGTCTCAGGCTGGCCTTGAACTCCATACCTATATCTTCCCCCAAGTGTGCTGGGATCAAAGGTGTGCAGCAGCCAGCCTGGCTAAGAACATCTGTAAGTACTGGGAACTGAACCTAAGTTCTGTACCTTGCCAGGCGAATGCCCATCACTGAGCTGAATCGTCTTTTATGATTTTTGAGATGGTTTCGTTCTAAGTCCAGGTTCGGGCTCTGCGTGGGGTGACCGGGAGCATCTCAACCCACAGCCGCAGGCCAGGTTCTCGACAGGGAGCTGAGCAGACTTCTTGGAACAATGTTAATTAACAGTTCTAGTAAAAAGAAAGTGCACGATGAAGTCTCTGGAAAATTTCTTGCATAAATACTAATCGTTTTTTGAGATAATTTTTTGACAATGGTTTTGACTATTTCACGTGTCTCACCTTTCCCATTGCTTATTTTAAGCCATTTTATAATGGTTCTTTTAAAATTTAATACAAAATAAAGGAATATACAGTGAAAAAAAAAAAAAAAAAAAAAAAAAAAAAAAAATAAAAATGATTTTTGAGATGTCTTGCTAGGTTACTCAGGCTAGCCTCAAACTCTGTAGCCCAGGCAGGACTTAAACTTTCCATCCTTCTGTCCAAGGTAGAGCATATAGCTGGGGATTACAGGCCTGACTTCCTTCAACAGGAGGCTGAGGCAAGAACACATGGGCCCAGGAGTTGGAAACTTGACTGAGCAAACCATTTAAAACAAAACAAAACAAACAAAAAAACCCCACTGGGGAACAAGAGGGAGGAGTTATGTTGTTCAGTAGGTATACTAAATACCCAATTCATTAAGACAGGGTCTCTCACTGAACCCAGAGCTCACTGATTTGCCTAGCGGAGCCAGTGAGCCCCAGGGGTTACAGATGTGTGTCACTGTCTGGCATTGTACATGGGAACTGGGGATCTGAACTCAGGCCCTCCTGCTTGTGAGGCATATAGCTCTGTATGGTCCACACCTGCTTGCCCCTCTCAGCTGTACTTGTTGGATGACACGGAGCTCTTCATTTCTGGGTATTTGTTGTTGTTGCAGGGGACTGAATCCAGTCCCCTGGGCCTTTGAGGCAGACATGGTACCCAGCCAATTTCTAGCTACACTGTTTTGAGCAAAGAGCACCATCTTACTCTTTGTAACTCATGGGGCCTGGAACTCACTATGTAGCTTAGGTTAGCCTTGTAGTAATCCTTCCTTTGGCCTCCCACGTATTACAAGGGTGAGCCAACATGCCTGGCTTCTGGCTGTTTTTTGATGAGACACAGTTGGATGTGACTTGGGCCCTCTCCCCAACTTTATAATGCTCTAGCCTTCCAGCTCCTACTGACCTGGGGGGTTGTAGGTGACTCTCAGCATTCCTGTCTGGGCCCAAACAAGTCTTTTTTTTTTTTTTTTTTAAATCTTTATTATGAGAGAAAGAGAGAAAATGAGTGAATACTAATGGGCGCATTAGGGCCTCTTGCCACTGCAAATGTAATTACAGAAAAATGCACCACTTTGTGGCTTTATGTGTATACTGGGGAATAGAACCCTGATTATCAGGCTTTGCAAACAAGCTCCTTTAACCACTCACTGAGCCACCTCTCCAGTCCCCAAACTGGTCTTCTTACATGATAAGGTCTTAAGAGGTTCAGTTTGGACTCTGGACCTATCCAAAACTGAACATGACTGAGTGTGGCAGTCTCTGCTGGCTTTCTGGACACCATTAACATAAGCATTTTAAAATCTGTCAGCTCTGGCTCATACTGAGTTTGGGGTTTGTCAAAGTTTGATCCAGGTGTCCCCCACAAACAAGTGAATGTGTTATGGGTAATTGATCCTCAGCTGATGGCAGTTTGGATTTTACAACCTCGATGGAGCTGTGTTGTTGGGGGCAGGCTTATGGGTTATAAGTCAGCTTCCTCTTGCCAGAGTTTGGCACACCTTCCTGCCGCTGTTTCCAGTGCTGTGGCTGAGGTGATGTCCACCCCTCTGCTCATGCCATCGTTTTTCCCTGCCAGAATGGAGTCTCCCCTTGAGTCCGTAAGCCAAATAAACCCATTCCTCCACAAGCCGCTTTTGTTTGGGTTTTCTGCGCAGCAACCAGAAAGCTGACGGCAACAGGGTTGACTCACATTTTATCCTCTCCAGATGAAATCTTAGTTAGCAAATGTATTGGTTCTTTTTTTTCCCAGGGTCTCGCTCTAGCGCAGGCTGACCTGGAATTCACTATGTAGTCTCAGGGTGGCCTCGAACTTACAGCTACCCTCCTCCCTCTGCCTCCCAAGTTCTGGGATTAAAGGTGTGCACCACCACACCCAGCTTTCTTTTTTTTTTAATATTTATTCATTTTCAAGCAGAGAAATAGAGAGAGTACAGAGAGAGAGAGAGACAGAGAAAGCACCAGGGCCACCACCTTGTGGGTCTGGCTTTATGTGCATCCTGGGGAATTGAACTTTGTCAGGGGCGAAAGCCTTTGGGGGCCTTTGGAGGCACACCCTGGCTTAGTCTTGGACGGCACCTGACAAGCCTGCCAAGAGGGGTTTGGCTTAATGAGTTTCAGGAGGTAGTCCTGATTAGGCTATTTGCACATCATGCTCACAGGTTCTTGTCATAGATCAATAAATAGCTCCCTGATTGGCAAGGAGCTCTCTCTATATATATATTCTGTAGCATATCTGCAGGGGAGGGAAGGAGAGGGATGAGGAGGAAAAAACAGCAGAGAGAACAGAACTTCCTCTTATTTTTTTGTTTCTTACGCTTCTCTTTTCATTCCCCGTATTCGGCTCCCCAAATGGGCCACCACCTATTATACAAATACACACATACACCGCTTGTGGGTTGACGAAAGAACACGTGTCCTTTATTGCGGGGAACGAGGCAGTATATATAGAGCTTCCTGGCCAATCAGGGTTAATGATAAGAACCTGTGCATAATAGCCAATCGCGATCACCTCCTGAAACTCTTTAAGCCAAACCCCTCTTGGCAGGCTCTCAGGTGCCGTCCAAGACTAAGCCAGGGTGTGTCTCCAAAGGCCCGCAAAAGCTTTCGCCCCTGACAGAACTTGGGGCCTTAGGCACTGGAGGCAAGTGCCTTAACTGCTAAGCCATCTCTCCAGCCCTCTCTCTTTTTAAAAAATATTTTATTTATTCATTTTCAAGCAGAGAGAGAGAGAGAGAGCGCGCGAGAGAGCGCGCACCAGGGCCACCACCTTGTGGGTCTGGCTTATGTGGGTCCTGGGGAATTGAACCCAGGGCCTTAGGCACTGGAGGCAAGTGCCTTAACCCCTGAGCCAGCTCTCCAGCCCCTCTCTTTTGGTTTTTAACTGCCTATCTGATAAACAAAAGCTTTTATTTTCATCTCCACTGAAGAGAATGTACCCAAAGCAAGACCAAAACCAGTGATCCCCTTCCAGCTGGGTCATCCAGAGCTCAATCTCTTTTGGTTAGTTTAATTAGGTAACATTCCACTTAAGGATTAGAGACTGTCAATACCAGGATGGAATCTACTTACCCAATAAGCGTTTCTCAAATAACTAAACCTTATAAGCACAGCTGAGTAAGCCTTCGATACCTGCATCTATTTTCTTTCCTGCTTCTTGTTTTTGAGGCAGGTTCACTGTAGTCCAGGATAAACTGGAACTCTACAGCTCAGGTTGGCCTCAAACTCACGAATATACTTTTACCTCAGTCTCCTGAGTGCTGGGATTATAAATGTGAGCCACCACCCCTAGCTCTCATGTTTTTTTTTTTTTTTTAGCTCCAAGTTTGGTTTCCTATTCTGGGCATAAAAGAACTCAAAGGACACTGAAGCTGGACGTGGTGGCACACTCCTTTAATCCCAGCACTTGAGAGACTGAGGTAGAAGGAACACTATGAGTTTGAGGCCAGCCTGGGACTACTGAGTGATCAGCCTGGGCTAGGACAAGACCCTACCTCGAAAAACCTAGTGCTCGCTTCCTATATGGAACACTCCCCACTTCTAGGGGGCTACCCCCACTTCCTCACAATGTTCAGCAGGAAAAAATCTTGGCAATGTGATATATGATTGATGGTCTCTCTCTTGGACTCTGAGAGATACCTCTACTGCCATAACTTCATGTCCTATTCAGCAGTAGACCAGAGGCATCGTCCCCATTCCCCAACAGCAGTTGGGGTGTCCTTGAGAGGGGGGAAATGTGGGAGTTTAGGAGACCCCACACAATGTTGCCATGCTCCTCAACCCCTCCCCAGAGCTTTGCCCTGCTCCTGGAGGATGAAAATGGGTATTCTAATTTGATTTTTTTCTTAGAACACGCACTTTTTTTCTGGAGATTCCTAACAGCAGTTAGGGTTATTTCTTCAGAGGGGAATTGTGAGTTAAATCGTACTTTCAGGCAAGTTCCAGATTCCATGCCTGACCTCCTCTCCTTGAGTGGGAGGTGTCCCTAGCTAGAGTTCAAATCTAGATTCTAAAACTGATTGATTGGTCAGGTATGGACCAACCAGCTGTCTCTCTTGACTTACCTGGCCTAGCTCACAAGTCACTGAAACAAAGTCCAGCCCTCTGCCCCAAGCATATGGCTTCCTAGAAGGACCTCTGAATCTTCAGGGCCAGGGTAAGGACCACCCCCCTACTACAGCCTAATGGCTGTGGTGAGGGAGGGCTGGCTCAGGATTTTTCCCACATGAACCTTTTTTCTCATGATGGGAGCCCTCTGTTATCTTTTCTTTTGCTTGTTTGGCTGAGCAGCACAGATTTGCTAAAACCTCTCCCACGTGTTCTCCCCACACTGGTGGCTGGAGATCTCTGGTTTAAATTCCCACTTTCTTTTAAATAAAGTCTTCCACTATACCTTAAAAAAGAAAAACCAAGTCACTGAATCCAGGTAAGTTTATTAGACTTAAACCTGCCTTCACCTTCATAAGAGGACCATGAATTTCTTGCTGTTTTATCAGTGAACTTGTGAAAGGACTAAGTCCTGGCTTAGGATGGTTCACCTTTGGAGTGCTCAAGGTGAGGATGCAGCACGTAAAGAATCACACTAACATTCAACTTTGTGACAAAGGGTTTGTGTTAGAGGATCCTTCAGCTGCAGGCTAACATTATGTTCTGAGCACATTTAGGGCAGGCAAGGAAGATGGATTAAGTGTCCCCCATAATTTATGTATTCTGAATGTGTTTGATTCCAGATGATGGCAATTTTGGAATTGGAACCTTACTGGGGGCGGGCTTATGGGTGTTATAGCCAGCTTCCCCTGCCAGTGTTTGGCACATTCTCACATTGCTGTTGTCCACCTGATGTTGGCCAGGAGGTGATGTCCAGACTCTGCTCATGCCACTGTTTTCCCTGCCATAACGGAGCTTCCCCAAATCTGTAAGCCAAAATAAATCCTTTCCTCCACAAGCTGCTTTTGGTCGGGTGCTTTCTGCCAGCAATGAAAGAGAGCTGACTGCAACAAATACCTTTTACTTATAATAGGTTTATTTGGACATAGTCCCACTTGTTAAGACACGTTCATAGACTTGAGGCAGCTGCAAAGAGCAGAAAGAATAAGCTACATTTTTTTTTGGAGGTAGGGTCTCGCTCTAGTCCAGGCTGACCTGGAATTCACTATGTAGTCTCAGGGTGAGGAATAAGCTACATTTAATAGCTGAGTTTGTTTTGCTATAAAGGTAGAGGAAACAACATACCTTTGCTTCTATTGTTAACTCTAAAGAACATAATTGTCTCACTGTAGCCCAGGCTGGCCTTGAACTCATGACAATCCTCCTACCTCAGCCTCTTAAGTGCCTGGATCAAAGAAAGGCATGCTCCACTAAACCTGGCCTTTAAAAGCAACATTTTTTTTTTTTTTAAACACTTCCAAACCCATGCACCACTTTGTGGATCCAGTTGGATCAAACCTAGGCTGACAGGCTTTGTTACCAAGTGCTTTTAAGTGCTGAGCCATCTCCCCAGCCCCTAAGCAGCATAATTTAAAAATTCTTGAGGTAAAATAAGGCAACACAGTACTAATCCTTTCACTCCCCACAATAAAATTAGCAAGCTCTCCAGGGTCTCTTGTCTCTTCCAGCTCTACAGACACAGTTCTGCCTTCACCTTCATCACGTTGTCATATGGCTTTAATAGGGGGTAGACCTCCTCTTCTAAGAATTGGTGCACCTGCCAGAGATGAAAGCAAGCAAGACAAAAGAAAATGTCAATACTTTTTATTTGCAAGCACAGAGAAAGATAAGACACGCAGAGAGAAAATGGATGTTCCAGGGCCCCTTGCCACTACAAATGAACTCCAGACACATGTGCTACTTTGTGCATCTGACTTTACCTGGGTACTGGGAAATCACACCCACCTGTCAGGCTTTGCAAGCACCTCAACTACTGAGCCATCTCTCCAGCTTATCGCTTGGCTACTAGAAGTAGCTTCCTAAATGGTCTCCTGGCCTCCAATTTGAAAACTTTTCAAATCCCAAGTTCTACATAAACACTTAACGGATTTGAGTGTAAATGATAAGCTGTCTTGACTTTAAACCCTGTAACTACTAGTAGTTGTTTGTTCATTTATTGGCAGTGCTAGGGAGCTTACCCAGGGCCTGTGGCTGATAGGCAAGCACTCACCAGAGTTACAACTCCAGCATGCTCTCCCCCCTCCAACACAGAGCTTCATGTGACCCATGCTGGCCTCCTATCTAGCAGACAGCCCTGAACCCCTGATCCTGCCAAGTGCTGGAGACACGAGCTGTTATAAGCTGGCACCACCACACCTGGCAGAACATCTCTGGTTTTTGATTGGTAAGCTGAAGTTGCCTCTGCTGGCCCTGAACATATTACGTAGTCCAAACTGGCCACAAACTTGTGATCATCCTGCCTCAGCCTCCTGAGCAGTTGAAATGACAGGTGTATAAAACGCCTAAGCTCAGTAACTACTTCAGAGGCACTTATCACTCTAGCAGAATTCAACTAATTATAGCTGCTCTCACAGGTCTCGGTACCTGTCATCTCCTCAGGGCCTGGCATTCCCAGGCTAACTCCTATTTGTCAGCTCACTGTAATGTCTTACGAGAAGTCTTTGCTAACTTATACTAATAGACTCTGACACCACAAAAAGTACTTCCTTTATGTTCTGCATGTACATTTGACATTACAATGGTCTACATGCATCTGGCTTTACATGGGTACTAGAAAATCAAACTTGGGTCATTAGGCTTTTCAGGCCATCTCTCCAGCCCCCATCTTTACATTTTAGCCTTCCTAAGTAGCCCATTCCATACATCCTACGAAGGAGAGATATTAAAGACGGCATGCCAGGTTCTGCAAAACACAGGCCCTCTGGGAAGACTCCTGGGCCTGTACTGCCTGATGCTCACCTGCTGGGGTGCTCGGCCAGTGAAGGAAGAAGGATCCAGCAAATGCTCCAACTTCGAGTGAATAGGACTGAAGTAGGAGTCTGCCTGGATACGCTCTATGAGGTCATTGTCACCCCCTTCTTGCTTAACCACGGCAGCTGCCTCCTGAGAAAGCACTCTAATTTTCTCATGACACTCCTGGGAGAGAGTGAAGCAGTGTTAGTTCACCACCAGTGTGGGTGGGTGAACACCCACCAACAGTCAACAGACACTTCACAACAAAGTCATCTAGGCTAACTCCACCATGGTGTCGGCCCTGAGTACGGCGTGGGGATATACTGGGGGATGCTCCTCCCAAACCACTGCCCCATGTACCGCAGGTTCCTACTTGCCACTCCATCACTTCCAATGGAAATTAAGACCTAATTCCAAGCCGGGCGTGGTGGCGCACGCCTTTAATCCCAGCATTCGGGAGGCAGAGGTAGGAGGATTGCAGTGAGTTCAAGGCCACCTTGAGATTACAGAGTGAATTCCAGGTCAGCCTGAACTAGAGTGAGACCCTACCTCGAAGGAAAAAAAAAAAAAAAAGACCTAATTCCTTCACTGTTTTTCTACAAGTGAATCACTCTGCACACACCTGCCGGCTCCCACCAGCTTTAACCATTGCCATGATGATGTTCTCTGTGGCCATGAAGGGCAGTTCTTGCCGAATGCGCCGTTCAATTACCTAGAAGAAGTGAAGGGTCAAGACAGATGCCCCAGGTCACACACTGCAGAACACTGACAAGTAACATGCATGGCAGTTAATTACCAGTATTTCCAGATGGATGATGAAATGTTTGTTCAATATTATTTTCCAGTTTTCTTACAAATCCAGAGCTTTAATTTTGTTCCTTTTTAAAAGAAATATTGGGGCTGGGGAGATGGCTCAGTCAGTAAAGTGCAAGCATGAGGACTTGGGTTCAGATCCCATGAACCTACTGAGGGTGGTGGTGTGCACTTGCATCCCTGGAGCTGGGCAGGCACACACAGGGATCTCTGGAGCTTGCTGTTAGCTAGTATAGCTGAAGGAGAGTTCTAAGTTCAGTGAGAGACCTTGTCTTAAAAATAAAGTAGAAGACAGCAGATGCTGACTTCTAGTCCTTCACGTACATGTATGTGCACACGCACCCACTGCACACACATTCACAAACAGACCTAAAAAAAGCATAGTGGTTGGGTGTGTTGGCACATGCATTTAACCCAGCACTTGGGAGGCAGAGAGAGGTAGGAGGATTACTGTGAGTTTGAGGCCAGCCTGGGACTATATAGAGAATTCCAGGTCAGCCTGGGCTAGAGCGAGACCTGATCTTGAAACAAACAAAAGGCATTAAGTAAGCTTCCAGAAGTTGCTTCATGGGAATAATCCCTAAAACCTCTCCTTTGTTAAATTTCACTGCCCAGCTTCAAGAGCTGGTTATCTGATGGAGATGAATCCCTGTGTCTCAGGCACATAAAGCAAGGCAAATGGTGCTACCTGCATTGCTGAATCTTGCTGGTAAATAGTTTAAGACAATTTAATCTTTATCCCTCACTCTGTGCATATGTGTATGAATTCCAGTGCCTGTTCCCTAGTGCTATGTCATGGACTGAATCATGAAAATTCCCAATGGACCAGCAAAAGTCTCCACCAATACACTCTTCCCAAAGCACTCCATGACCCCACCCCAACTCCTCCCTGATATGTGACTGTAACTGAGGCCTCTTACTTTGGGGTACACCACCAGTCCTTCAGAAATGTTCTGCAGGGTGTTCAATATAGTGTCTGCAGTGAGAAACGCTTCAGCCAAACAGATCCGTCTAGAAAACAAGCAGCCATTCAGTGATCACTCAACAATCTCAGACGTGTAATTGCAGAACAATTTCCTTCAATCTGGTGACTTGACCCACCTTCATGTTCTCATGAACCTCAGACTGTCACTTCTAGTTCAGACACCTAAGAGTTCTACCTGGAGAACCTTTACAGACCTCAAATCCCACCTGCCTCCAGCCACTGCAAATGGGTGCATGTGCCACTTTGTGTATCTGCGTGGGTACTGGGGAATCAGACTCAGGTCTGCAGGGTTTGCAGGCAAGGGCTTTAACTGCTGAACCATCTCTCCAGCCTCTAAATTTTATTTTTTATTTATTTTAGAGTGAGAGAAAAATGCAGATAGAGAGAATGAGCGCACCAAGGCCTCCAACCACTGCAAATGAACTCCAAAACATGCGCCACCCTGTGCACCTGGTTTCATATGGGCACTGAGGAATCAAACTTGGGTCCTTCTGCTCTGCACACAAATGCCTTAACCACTAAGCCATCTCTCCAGCCCTAAAATCTATTTATTTATTGTGTTTATTTTTGGTTTTCTGAGGTAGGGTCTCGCTCTAGCCCAGGTTGGCCTGGAATTTACTATGTAGTCTCAGGATGGCCTTGAACTCACAGCAATCTTACATCCGCCTCCCGAGTGCTGGGATTAAAGGTGTGCGCTACCATGCCCAGCACTAAAATTTATTTTTAAGACAGGATCTCTAGTCCAGGATGGCCACAAACTCCCTAGATAGGTGACCTTGAGCTTCAAGTTCACCTACGTAGGCCTCCTAAGTGCTTGGATTATAGGTGTGTGCCACCATGTCTAGTTTCTAAACAGTGCTGGGGATCAAACCTAGCGTTTGTGCATGTTGGGCAAGCCCTCTACCCACTGAGTCACATCGGCAGCTCTTGCTTCCTAAGTCCTAAGACATCACCTCTATTACTGGACTCCTCCAACACTCCTCCCTCCTCTTTGCACTGTACACTTTGATTGTAACATTTATCATACTGTGCTTTGACATGTCTTTGCCTCCCTGGGGACAAGGAGGGAAGCAGAAATGCTCAAATATGCCCTTCAGCTTCCAGGTCACTTTCTAAAGCCCTCTGCCCATTGGCCTGAGTATGTACCATCCCCATTCCACTGACCGGTTGGCACTGTCATCCAGTGTCCGTTCAAACCACTGCACGGAAGCTGTCTGTAGTGGGTCCATGATAAGAGTCATCAGGTGACGGGCGAGGCTACAGCAACGTTCTGAGCGCATGGGGTTCCGTTTGTAGGCCATCGCACTTGAGCCTGCCCACACAGGAGGACAAGATGCAAAGGCAGAAAGACTTCTGGGCACAGCAAGCACACAAGGATGCCGCCAGCTGCACTTTTAGCATGTGTCTGCACGCCTCTCCAGCAGCTCTGGGCGCTCCCAGGATTCTACTTTCCACTTACCAATCTGTTGTTTCTCAAAGGGTTCCTCCATCTCTTTGAGGTTTGCCAGGAGGCGAATGTCAGTGCAGATCTGGGGAAGGAAGACCAGAACACATCAGCACACAGGAGGGTGGTGGCTACAGGTCACGAGCTCCTGGTATGCTGCTCCCAAGAACCCACAGAGTATCTACTTGGGATCCACTCTGCTTCTGAAGAGCTGGAACACAAGGAATACACAGGCTGGGGGTGTGATTCAATAGTAGAGCACTTGCCTCACATGTACAAGGCCCTTGGTCCAGCAGCAGCACTACACACAATAAAACCCACAAAAATGCCTCTGCTAGCAGCCGGGCGTGGTGGACTAGAGCGAGACCCTACCAAAAAAAAAAAAAAAAAAAAAAAAAAAAAAAAAAAAAAAAAAAAAAAAAAAAAAAAAAAAAAAAAAAAAAGAAAAAAGCCTCTGCTAAACACTGCTTAAGACATGAAGCTGGGTGTGGTGGTGCATGCCTGCAACTGCAGCACTCGGGACGATGAGGCAGGAGGCTCATCAGTTTGAAGCCAACTTGGGCTACAAAGTAAATCCTGTCTCATTTAAAATAGATAAAGATGGGGTTGGAGAGATGGCTCAGCGGTTAAGGCACTTATTTCCAGTGCCTAAGGACCTGGGTTCAATTCCCCAGTACCCACATAGGCCAGATGCACAAGGTGGCGTCTGTGTCTGGATTTCCCCCCTCTCTCTCAATCTCTCTCTCTGCTTGCAAATAAATAAATAAAAAATAATAAAATAGATAAAGATAAGCAGGGCGTGGTGGCGCACGCCTTTAATCCCAGCACTCGGGAGGCAGAGGTAGGAGGATCACCATGAGTTCAAGGCCACCCTGAGACTACATAAGTGAATTCCAGGTCAGCATGGGCTAGAGCGAGACCCTACCTCAAAAAATAAAATAAAATAAAGATAGAGAGATAGATAGATAGAGAAATAGAGAGATAGAGATCACGGATCATGCAAGGACAACAGGAACATAAATTTTTAAAAAACATTTTATTTATTTGCATGTGTATATGTGCATGCATACCAGGTCTACCTGCCACTGCAAGCACACACCAGACACTTACACTTTTTGTATCAGTTTATGTGGGTGGCTTGGAAATTGAACCCACAGATTTGCAAACCAGTACTCTTAACCACTAAGTCATCTTCCCAGCTCTATTTTCCTCTCTCCCTTTTGGATGAGGTCTCATGTAGTCTATGCTTGCCTTGAACTTGTTATATAGCCAAAGACAGCCATGAATTCCTGATCCCCTTCTTCTGCCTCCAGGGTCTGGAATTATAGTTCAGGAATATAGATTTTAATAAACTCTTCAAAAAGATGGATACACAGTTCTAGGAAGAACTTTAAATAAAGAGAATCAGAATCTAGTCTCTTTAGCACACCTGAATTTAAGGGTTTTCTTGGTTTTATTTTGTTTTTCAAGGTAGGGTCTTGCTGTAGCCCAGGCTGACCTGGAATTCACTATGTAGTTTCAGGGTGGTCTTGAACTCACAGTGGCAAGGAGAGAGAGAATGGGCGCACAAGGGCTGCTAGGCATTGCAAATAAACTCCAAATGCATGTACCACTTTGTGTATCTGGCTTTATGTGGGTACTGGGGAATTGATCTTGGTTCGTCAAGCTTTACAGGTAAGTACCCTAACTGCTGAGCCATCTCTTCAGCCCTAAGGGCTTTCATTATAGGCCCCAAATTGTTAGAAACGATCTACTGAGAGACAACTAAAGGTTTGGTTTGTCTCTGGTACCCAAAGCCCCACTCCCCACCCCCAAGATGCCACCCTCACCTTGTGCACTGACGCCCCCAAGCTAGCCAGCACAGACAACACCTCAATGTCCACTTTTCGTGTGTAGGTCTGTCCTGTGATGATGAAAGCCCTAGAAATATATAGAAAGGGGATTGATGTTAGAACAGGTGAAAAAGTGACTGTCAGATAAAACAAAAAGACATAAAAGCAACAGCTTGGTTTCCTGGTATCCTTTGTCACACTGAGCCTAGAAAGCCGAACCAGAAAATAAAATCTGACTATGGTGGTTTATGCCTGTAATCCCTCTTGAAAGGCTGAATCAGAAAAACTTCTAATCTGGGCAATCCAGTGAGTTTCAGGCTAGCTGGGTCTACAGAATCAGACTATATTTAAAAAAAATAGCCGGGCGTGGTGGCGCACACCTTTAATCCCAGCACTCGGGAGGCAGAGGTAGGAGGATCCCCGTGACTTCAAGGCCACCCTGAGACTACATAGTGAATTCCAGGTCAGCCTGGACTAGAGTGAGACCCTACCTCGAAAAACCGAAATAAAATAACAAGCCTGAGATGGAAGGAAACTGGCAAATAAACTAACGCATACAAAACAGTTCTGGTCCAATCCAAAAGCTGCCAACAGCTTAACAGGGAGACCAGCACCCCCATGAGCATACCTCTTAAATCCTGCCTTTTCTGTCACCATCTTGTCCAGCTGCTCCACCTTGGAGAGAGAAGACACAACCCTGTAGAAATCCAGGTATCCAGTATGAAGCATTTCAACTGGTCATCCTGCCCAAGCCTTGGCCTGTGTCCTCTTTCCAGCCCATTCTGACATAAATCTCTCCTGTCATCCTGGAGGAAGCCTTATCTTTTTTTTTTTTTGGTTTTTTCGAGATAGGGTCTCACCCTAGTCCAGGCTGACCTGGAATTTACTGTGTAGTCTCAGGCTGGCCTTGAACTCATGGCGATCCTCCTACCTCTGCCTCCGGAGTGCTGGGATTAAAGGTGTGCGCCACCACGCCCGGCGGAAGCCTTATCTTGTGGGCCACTGAGTTGTGTGTCCCTTGGGTCATTTTTGGAGTACCTTTTGGTGATCTCCCTCGAAGAGCTGCAGGAAACTAGCCTGGGTGCCAGTGGTGCCCTTCACGCCCCGGAAGCGCAGCTCATCACGGACATGCTTCAAATTCTGGAGATCCATGCAAAGGTCTTGAATCCAAAGGCAACAGCGTTTCCCAACTGTGGTCAGCTGAGCAGGCCTGAAAGGAGCCCAAAGATAGCAAAAATATCTCAGACCCAGGTTCAACTCCCCAGTACCCATGTAAAGCCTGATGGACAGTGACACATGCATCTAGAGTTTGTTTGAAGCAGCATATATATATATTTTGTCTATATAATGGGATGGCGTTTGGTCATGAGAACTGGGCTAGAGTGAGACCCTACCTCAAAAAACAAAACAAATAAATAAAGAGAGAGAGATGGGCTGGAGAGATGGCTCAGTGGTTAAGGCACTTGCCTCCAGTGCTTAAGGCCCTGGGTTCAATTCCCCAGTACCCACATAAGCCAGAACCACAAGGTGGTGGCCTTGGTGCTCTCTCTCTCTCTGCTTGAAAATGAAAATAAAATTAAAAAAAAAAAAGAGAGAAGAGAGGAATGCAGGGCCTTTGCCCAAAAGCAGAGGAGGTTCCAGAATCTGGAAAAAGCCCATGTTGAAATTTGTCACCTCAAGTTTACCTTGGAAAAGGAAGAACTAAAGTCACATGCGGGCTGGAGAGATGGCTCAGCGGTTAAGGTACTTGTCTCTAATGCCTAAGGCCCTGGGTTCAATTCCCCAGTACCCACATATGCCACACCCACAAGGTGGTGGCCCTGGTGCTCGCTCGCTCTCTCTTCCCTTCAAAATGAATAAATAAAATAAAAGAAAATCACATGCACATAAATAAGTTCAATTCTCCCCAAAGTAATCTTATTACTTACTGAAAATGCGTGAAACCCAAGGTAGGTAGATCAGCCCGTTCCTTAGCAAAGTCAGCAAGTCGAGATATCACTCTAGCAAGCTACGTGAAAAGACAATGGAGTGGGAGAGGGTGAATTCACACTGAATTCATTTCATAACTAGAACTAAACTTTCAAACAATTTCATATAAAATGAGATCTCTGGCTCATAGAAAGCAGAGTCTGAGGTAGGTATCGTGGCATCTCTGATCCCAGCATTCAGGAGGCAGAGGAAGGAGGATTGAGAGGTTGTTTGAGCTCAGACTGGGCTAGAGAAAGACCCTGCCTCAAAAAACAAAACAAGGGCTGGAGAGATGGCTCAGCGGTTAAGGCACTTGCCTCCAGTGCCTAAGGCCCTGGGTTCAATTCCCCAGGACCCACATAAGCCATACCCACAAGGTGGTGGCCCTGGTAAGTGTTCGTTGTCTCTCTCTCTCTCTCTCTCTCTCTCTCTCTCTCTCTCTCTCTCTCTCTCTCTCTCATCTCTCTGCTTGAAAATGAATAAAAAAAAATCAGAATCTGGATCTTTCCACCTTTGTGTTCTGAATGCCTTGATGAGGGTTCATGACACCAACATTGGAAAACTGAGTCAGCTACCTAATATGCCACACTACTTTAAGAGTAACAGGTTCATAGAATAACAGGGCAAATTCATAATTCTGATGCATATCCCTAGCAACAAGTCTGTTTGCACCCCCAGTACAAGGCTGCATTAGGCAATGACGCATAGTGTCTTTGTTTTGTTGCTTTTTGTTTCACTTGTTATTTTTAGACTTAGGGTCTCTCTCTAACCCAGGCTGACCTGGAACTCACTCTGTGGTCTCAGACTGGCCTTGAATTCAATGTGATACTCCTACCTCTGCCTCCAAGTACTGGGATTAAAGGTGAATGCCACTACACCCAGCTTTGTTTTGTTTTTGAGCCAGGGTTTCACTCTGTAGCCCAGGCTGGCCTTGAACTCATGGCAACTTTCCTGTCTAAGCCTTCTGAGTGCTGGTGTTATAGGCATGAACCACCACACTTGGCTCAAAGTGTTTTAAAAGCAAGATTAACAGAGTCAGTCATCACCAAAACAACTAAGCTATAGATACTGTGTTGACTTATTTATTTATAACTGGAGCCCATCAATGACAATGAACCTCTTACCTTTGGCAAAAGCAGGTCACATGCATTTTTAAGAATGATCAGGTCCTGCAAAGGAAATATACTGGTTTTATACAGAACATCTCTGTCAAACAGTATTCTTTTATATAATACTTCTCACTACCAGCAGTTTCTCCTGCTGAGCAACCCACTGTGCCAGAAGGTGCTGGAGCTGTTCTTTTCTGATTACTGTCTTATAAGAACAGCAACTTACAGAGAGCAGCCCTAGTCGGATCCATATAAGGAACCAAACTTTTGTACCCATAAAGTCCAAAGTATGTGGTATCTACACAGGCTGGAAACTGTTCAAGTCCACAAGCTTTTATCTTTCTAAAGAAGGGTAGGTCTGAGAAACTTCCAAATGGCACATCCCCTCAAGTTTCCTCTTTCCTCATGTGCAGTTGTTAATATGGGAAGACATGACCTTGAATATCAAGGTTCATGTTAAAGGTATTAGTTTTTAATGCCAGAGCTTTGTGAACACTAGCTAAGTGCTCTACCACTAATCCTCACCCCCAGGGCTTGAAGATGCTCCTGAGAGAGGCAAAAGATACAAAATATTTTGGGCAATCTATCTCTATCTCTCTGCTTGAAAATGAATAAATAAAATATTTTTTTGTGAAAAAAAAAAACAAACAAACAAAAAAAAACAGGCTGGAGAGATGGCTCAGCGGTTAAGACACTTGCCTCCAGTGCCTAAGGCCCCGGGTTCAATTCCCCAGGACCCACATAAGCCAGACCCACAAGGTGGTGGCCCTGGTGTTCTCTCTCTCTGCTTGAAAATGAATAAAATATTTTGGGCAACTCTACCATGTGCTTATATACAACAGTAATAACTGAGCCCAAGCATATACTAGGTGTTTTTTTTTTTTTTTTTTTGGTTTTTCGAGGTAGGGTCTCACTCTAGTCGACTGACCTGGAATTCACTATGTAGTCTCAGGGTGGCCTTGAACTCACGGTGATCCTCCTACCTCTGCCTCCTGAGTGCTGGGATTAAAGGCGTGTGCCACCACACCCAGCTTATACTGGGTACTTTTAAAAAGCAGTTTCCTGTGTTGGAGAGATGGCTTAGCAGTTAAGGCACTCGCCCACAAAGATTAACAACCTGGGTTCAATTCCCCAGTTCCCACATAAAGCCAGATGCAAAGTTGCACATGCATCTGGAGTTCATTTGCAGTGGCTAAAGGCCCTAGAGCACCCATTGTCTCTTTTCGCTTTCATCTGTCTCTGTGCAAATAAAATATTTTAAAAAAGCATTTTCCAAGCTGGGTGTGATGGCACATGCCTTTAATCCCAGTTCTCAGAAGCAGAGGTAGGAGGAATGTCATGAGTTCAAGGTCAGCCTGGGCTAGAATGAGACCCTACCTCAAAATCCACTCCCCCCACAAAAAAGGATTTTCTAGAGGATTATTCTCCCTTTATCTGACTATGCACAAACAAGCAGATGACAATATGTAACACTTCAAGACTAAAATAGAGCCAGCCACAGTGGCACACTAACTCCTGTAGTATCAGCTCTCAGATGGCTAAGGCAGGAGGATAGCTTGAGTTCATGAGCTAACGACCAGTCTGGGAAACACAGCAAAGTATTGAGACCGTCTCCAAGAAGAGAAGTGTGGGAAACTTAAAGTTGCTGTCTCCCCCTGCATAGGCACAGCATGAGGAGCACTAGGGTCCTCCTTCCTGGGTTCATCCACTTTTGTTTATTTAATATTTATTTGTAAGCAGAAAGATACAGAGAGATGTAGTAATAGAGCTAGCTAGCTAGCTAGATAAGAGAGACAGAGACAGACAGACAGACACACACACACATGAAAGACAGAGAGACAAAATGCACACATGCACACCAGGCCCTCTAACCACTGCAAATGAACTCCAGATACACAAACCTGGGTCCTTGGGTGCTGAAGGCAAGCACCTTACTCAGTGAGTCACCTCTCCAGCCCTGATCTACTTTTTGTTTTTTTCAAGGCCAAGTCTCACTTTAGTACAGGTTGACCTGGAACTTACTCTGTAGTGCAGGGTAGCCTTGAACTTACAGCAGTTAAGCAATTACCTGCAATGCCTAACAACCTAGGGCTTGACTCTCCAGTATCCATGTAAAGTCAGATGCACAAAGGGGCACATGCACCTGGTGTTTGTTTGCAGCGGCTGGAGGCCCTGCTGTGCCTGTTGTTTCTGCTTGCAAATATTTATTATTTTAAAAATGTACAAATGTAGAGTAAGACCCTCCCTCAAAAAAATATAAGCTGGGCGTGATGGCACACTCCTTTATTTTTATTTATTTTTGGTTTTTCGAGGTAGGGTCTTGCTCTAGTTTAGGCTGACCTGGAATTCACTATGTAGTCTTACGGTTGGCCTTGAACTCACAGCAATCCTCCTACCTCTGCCTCTGGAGTGCTGGGATTAAAGGCGCGCACCACCACGCCCGGCCGTCACAGAGGTAGGAGGATCATCGTGAGTTCCAGGCCACCCTGAGACTACATAGTGAATTCCAGGTCAGCCTGGGCTAGAATGAGACCCAGCTCGAAAAACAAAACAAAACAAAACAAAAAAGTATAAACGCATGTAAGGATCAAGAGCAGTATAAACAAGGCAGGCTCCCACCGTGTTGTCTCCGACATAGCAGGAGGTAGCACCCAGGTGAATGATGCCCGCAGCCTTCGGACAGCAGTGGCCAAACGTGTGCACATGAGCCATCACGTCATGCCGTAACCGCTTCTCTTCTTCAGCCGCCATCTTGAAGTCGATGTTGTCCAGGTTGGACTTCATCTCCTGGATCTGATCATCTGTGATAGGCAAACCCAGTGTCTGCAGAGTAGAAAAAAAAGAAAGTCAAACGACCCAGGTGTCACAAGTTTTTTGAATTGAAGTAACATTGCCCGATCCTTTAATTAAAATTTGGGGTAATCGAGCTAAAAGTACAGTGGGGGCAGAACTTTCAACAAATCATGGTAAATTACATCCTAAGTAAACTTCAAACTGGAAACAACACAACCCTAATCATGACCGTTATCCCTGAGCTCAAACACCATTTTTCTGAGGCCTTCCCTGACTTCATTTTCACATATCTACTTAGCCTATCCCACCCTCCTGAGAGTACTCCATGAACAGGGACCTTTGTTCTCTTACTAAACCTTTAGTGCTACAGGTGTCAGTACAGAAGTGAGGTGGTTTTACACTGGTCTGATGGACTTTCTGTAGAGCCAAGTGTGGTGGGACATGCCCAGTAGTCCTGGCACTCAGGAGGGCGAGGCAGAAGGAGCATGACTTCAGGTGAAACATTTGCATATAAAACATGTAAACCAAAAACAAGGCTGGGGATGATGTGTGGATGGTAGAATGCCAGCCTCTCATGCAGGAGGTTTGACCCCCCAGTGCTCCATGAACCAGATGTAGTGACTCCCACCTGTGATCACAGCTTACGAGTGGGAGGTGGAGGCAGGAGCATCATCGTTCAAGGTTCGAGGCCAGCCACTAAAAAACAACAACAACAACAACAAAATAACAATAAAAACCCTGGATAAATTAAAAGGTAGCTGGGCATGGTGAGGCACACCTTTAATCCTAGGACTTGGAAGGCAGAGGTAGGAGGATCGCTGGTGTGAGTTCAAGGCCACCTTGAGACTACATAGTGATTTTCAGGTCAGCCTGGGATAGAGTGAGACACTATGTTGAAAAACAAAAAGTAAGTGGTCTGTTTACTGCTTCCTATTCCTCCCAAGCAGTTTATTTTCTCAAAATTCACATTTCCTCTATAATCCTATCACTTGGGAGAGCGAAGATCAGGAATGAGTTCAAGGCTATCCTAGGGTACATACTCAATTTTAGGCTTTCTAAGACATCAAAAAGAAATTAGTTTTTAGTACTATTTCAAATCTAGCCCAGGCTGGCCTCAAACTCACCTTGATCCTCCTACTTCTGTTTCCCTCAAGTGCTGGGATTAAAGGCATGTGCCACCATGCCAGGCTCCCCGCCACGATTTTATTTATTTGCAAGCAGAGAGCAAATGGGCCTTCAACCACTGCAAGTGGACTCCTCATGCATGCACCACTTTGTGCGTGTGGCTTTATGTGGCTACTGGGGAACTGGACCCAAGTCATTAGGCCTTACTAACCACTGACTGAACCATCTCTCCAACCCTTTTTTCCTTTTTAAATATTTTTTTCATTTTTAAGCAGAGAGAGAGAGAGAGAGAGAGAGAGAGAGAGAGAGAGAGAGAGAAAACCAGGTCCACCACCTTGTGGGTCTGGCTTATGTGGGTCCTGGGGAATTGAACCGGGGGCCTTAGGCACTGGAGGCAAGTGTCTTAACCGCTGAGCCATCTCTCCAGCCCCCCTTTTCCTTATGGGGAAGAACAGACAAGATTTATTACATGCCTGAGTCCTATCAGACATCTATGAAAGGTCTTGAAACAATGCCTGGGGAATAACCAGTGGGAAGTTGAGGTCGATGCTTTGCAGAACAGTGGTGGGGCTGGGCAGGGGCTGTAATAAAAGAAGGTGCTCAGTACTGCTCATGTCTGTTTGTGAGGACACTGTTACCCTGCTTGGGTGGCACTTTCCTCCGAAACCCGAGAAGAATAACTGTTCTCTGGATCACCTTCAATTGCCTTCTCTGGAAAGTGCCCCTGGCTGCTCCTTACCCCATTTCTAGACCTTGGCCTGAGCAGCTGCGGTCTAAGACGTCCATGAAGAACTCCCACGGGAACCCTACACCTTCAGAGAAGCAGAGATTTCCCGCGCTGTCACCAACTTCACAGGCACTGGGCAAGACAAGTGGCTAAACGCTCTCAACCCAGGAGCTGGAAGGAACCCAGGTTCAAATCCCAGCTGCGGCCGGGCGTGGTGGCGCACGCCTTTACTCCCAGCACTCAGGAGGCAGAGGTAGGAGGATCGCCGTGAGTTCAAGGCCAGCCTGAGACTACAGAGTGAATTCCAGGTCAGCCTGAGCTAGAGCGAGACCCTACCTCGAAAAGCAAAAAAAAAAAAAAAAAAAAAAAAAAAAAATCCAGCTGCGAGGATGACTCTGAACTCCTGACTCATCCTTTGCCCGCTTTACACGGTGCTGGGGTGGCAGCCAGGGTTGGTGCCCGCGAGGCTGGGGAGGGCGGGGGTCACGGGCACAGATTCGGTTTTGTCCCCGCCATGTAGGGACGCCAGCCACCTTGCAAGGCATCCGTCCACCGGGCGGCCCGTTACCTGCTCCGCCTCCGCCAGCCACAGCCAGAGCTGCCGCCACGTCCGGAACTTGTACCGATCGCTGAACACGAAGCACATCTCCGGGCTGGCGTAGCGGGACGCCAGCGGCGAGCGGTAGCCGTCAGGCCCGCCGCCGTCACCTGCCGCCGCCATCCCGAGCACGCCGCCGCGCACCGCGCAGCCGCAAGAAGCGGAAGCCCGGATGTGGGGCGGGACTTCCTCCGCTCGGCTTGGCTCCGCCCCTCCCCGCGCCAGCTGCGGCGGGACTTCCGGGGGGCACCGCCTAGGGCAGCGCCTGTTTGTAAGAATCTCGTCTACAAAAAGCACATTCAGACCTTTATTTATTTTTTCATTTTTGTTTTTCGAGGTAGGGTCTCACTCTAGCCCAGGCTGACCTAGAATTCACTCTGTAGTCTCAGAGTGGCCTTGAACTCACGGCGATCCTCCTGCCTCTGCCTCCCGAGTGCTGGGATTAAAGACGAGAGCCACCACGCCCGGCACATTCAGACCTTTTAAAAAAAGCATTATTTGCAAGCAGAGTGATTCAGACAGACACAGATACCTCCAGCCACCGGGGAATAGAAGCCGAGTCGTTAGGCTTTGCAGGCAAGCAAGCGCCTTAACCGCTTTCTCTCCAGCTCTCAGACCTGCCTTGAACAGGTGGAGGCTGGTAGTGGATCAAGAAGTTCGAGGTCAAGCACTCTGGGGACTGAAGAGGGTCGCCCTGAGTTCGAGGCTAGCTTGGACAACAGAGTGAGCTTCAGGTCAGCCTGGGCTAGAGACCCTGCCTCAAAAAAAAAAAAAGAAAAAAAAGAAAAAGAAAGAAAAAGTTCAAGGTCATCTTTAGCCTACATAGTGAGTTGGAAGCCAACCTGGGCTACCTGAGAATCCCTTTCAAATATAAACAGGCACAAAAAGATTTGTTTTTAAGATGGCTGTGCGTGCTGGAGAGATGGCTCAGTGGTTAAGGCACTTGCCTCCAGTGCCTAAGGCCCTGGGTTCAATTCCCCAGTACCCACATAAACCAGACACACAAGGTGGCGGCCCTGGCTCTCTGTCTCTCTGCTTGAAAATTAAGAAATAAAATATTAAAAAAAAAGATGGCTGTGTATAGCCAGGCTTGGGGGCTCAAGTCTGTAATTCTAGCACTTAGGAGGTGGAGGAAGGAATCAGATAAGGAGTTCAAGGTCATACAAGAAAATAACAAAATAGGGCTGGAGAGATGGCTCAGCGGTTAAGGCACTTGCCTCCAGTGCCTAAGGCCCCCGGTTCAATTCCCCAGTACCCACATAAACCAGACCCCCCCCACTCTCTCTCTCTCTCTGTATCTCTCTGCTTGAAAATGAATAAATAAAAAATATTTTTAAAAAAAGGAAAGAAAAGGCTGGGCATGGTGCATGCCTTTGGTCCTGTCCTATTATTAAGGAAGCTGAGGTAGGAGGATCACCATGAGTTCAAGGACAGCCTGGGGCTATAGAACAAGTTCCAGATCAGCTTGGGCTAGCTAGAGTGAGACTCTATTTCAAAAAAAATTTAGCTGAGATTCTGGCAAGAGAGGACCCACCAAAGTCATATCGTGGAGGATCCAAATGGAACCCCGCAGAGAATGACGGGATGAACAAGGGGCCCACAGCCACAGCCATTAAATCAACACAGGATAAGCCAGTGAGACACAAAGACCCCTAAGCTCACAACCTTAAAGCAGCCTTAATACTCATCCACCACGACTCAGGGAACTATGCGGAAGAGGGGGCGGAAAGATTTTAAGAGCCGTGGTGGAGGAGATTATCCAGAGGCATGGCCAGGAGAACCTGGCTGAATACTAGGCTATCCATGGTCCCCTGTCACAAGAACTGATCCAGACGACCCATGGAGGAGGTTATCCAGTGGAGGGGGGAGGGGAGGGCAGTGAGGAATTGGGGATAACAACTCATTGTTTGCCCACTAAATTTTGTAACTCTTTATGGACAATAAATTAAAAAAAAAAAAAAGAAAGAAAGAAAAGCGGGGGCTTGAGAGATGGCTCAGCGGTTAAGGTGCTTGCCTCCAGTGCCTAAAGACCAGAGTTCAATTCCCCAGTACCCATGTAAGCCAGATGCACAAAGTGGCATATGCATCTGGAGTCCATTTGCTAGAGGCCCTGGTGTGCCCATACATACATGTATCTCTGCTTGCAAATAAATAAATAAATAAATAAATAAATAAATAAATAAATAAATAAATAAATAAATAAAAAAATTTAAAAGGAAAAGGGGGCTGAAGAGATGGCTCATCAGTTAAGGTGTTTGCCTGAAGAGCCTAATAACTCCAGTTTGATCCTCTAGTACCCATGTGTAAAGCCAGATGCACAAAGTGGTGCACGCATCTGGAGTTTATTTGCAGTGGTTGGAGGCCCTGGCGCACCCATCCTCTCTGTCTCTCTTCTATCATTCTCTGCTTGCAAATAAATAAATATTAAAAAGAATAATTAAAAAGGAGGGAAAGAGCCGGGTGTGGTGGCATACGCCTTTAATCCCAGCACTCGGGAGGCAGAGGTAGGAGGATTGCTGTGAATTCGAGGCTAGCCTGAGACTACATAGTGAATTCCAGGTCAGCCTGGGCTAAAGCGAGACCCTACCTCGAAAAACCAAAAAAAAAAAAAAAGTTGCGCATGGTGGTGGTGGCTCATGTCTTTAATCCTAGCACTCTTGATATTTATTTGCCAGCAGGGAGATGAGCACACCAGGGCCTCTTGCCACTACAAACTCCAGAAGCATGCACCACTTTGTGCATCAGGCTTTACAAGGGTTCTGGGGAGCTGAACCCAGGGCTGTTAGGTTTTACAAGCAAGCACTTTTAACTGTTGAGCCATCTTTAGCCCAGGCTGACTTCTAACTCATAGCAATCTTCTTACCTCAGCATCCCTGAGTGCTGGGATTAAAGGCATGTACTATCATGCACCACCACGCCCAGCCTGCAAACAAGCACTTTTAACCACTGAGCCATCTCTCCAGCCCTTCCCACCTATGCTGTTCTGACTTTTATAGCTTCTTTTCTATTCTCATTCATCCTTCGTGGACCACCACCTCCTTCCTGCTTTGACAACTTGGACACTTTCCCTCCCTTCCTAAATTCTGTCTACTTTTCATACCTCCCCTCCTGAAAAAGCAATGGGTGTTTCCCTAAGGCTTACCTTCTGGGTCTCTGAGTCTTCCAAAGTGCTGGTACTTATCCTTTAAAGGCCGTGACCCTTCTGTCTGGCAGTCCAGCATCTCTAACCAGTTTTTCTCTTGCTTTTTTGTTTTTCGAGGTAAGGTCTCACTCTATCTAGCCCAGGCTGACCTGGAATTCACTGGAGTCTCAGGCTGGCCTCCAATTTATGGAGATTCTCCCATCTCTGCCTCCTGAGTGCTGGGATTAAAGGCGTGTACCACCACGCCCGGCTTGCTTTTTTTTTTTTTTTTTCAGGTAGGGTTTCACTCTAGTCAGGCTGATCTAGAAAGAATTCACTATGTAGTCTCAGGGTGGCCTTGAACTCACAGTGATCCTTCTACCTCTGGCTCCCAAGTGGTGGGATTAAAGGTGTGGGTTACCACACCAGGCTGTTTTTCTCTCTAGTGAGCAATGAACAAACCTTTTGAGTTTTCTTTTGTGTGCACATGTGGGAACATAAACATATGTGTATATGCTATGAATTCCAGAGGTTGAGGTCTGGGGGTCTTCCTTAGTTAATCTCTTCTTTTTTAAAATATTTATTTGCAAGCAGAGAGCTACAGATACACAGAGAGACACAGAAAGTATGAGTGCACCAGGGCCTCCAGCCACTGCAAAAGAAGTCCAGATGAGTGTGCCACTTTGGGCATCTGGCTTTACAAAAGTACTAGGGAATTGAACCTGGATCATTAGGCTTTGCAGGCAAGCACCCAATCTCTTGAGTTTGACAAAGGGTTTCATGCTAACCTAGAGCTCATCAACTCCACTAGACCAGCTAACCAGTGAGCCCTAGTAATTCCCTGTCTCTGCCTCCCTAATGTTGGGATTACAGAAGTGTACCAACACATCCAACTTTCACATGGGTATTGGGGATCTGATCTCAGGCCCTCACATTGAGAAGCAAACACTTTATTCACTAAGAGCACCCCAGAACCTGTTTATTTCTGCCCTTTCTTTTCCCAGCTTAGAGGGTCAAACCTAGGGCCTGGCAAGATCTAGAACTGGAGCTACATCTCTCCCGCCCTGATTTTGGCCTTTAAAAATCCCAGTTTTGGCATTTACAAGCCCTTGCTTTCAAAGCCTGCAGGCAGGGGCTCAATTCCCAAGTAACCAACATAAACTGGACACAGAAAGTGGCATAAGTAGTATCTAATTATTGACAATAAATATGAAAAAAGTGGCACAAATATCTGGTGTTCATTTGGCATGCCCATAACCTCCGATCCCTGATACACACACAGGTTTGGAAAAAAAAAACAAAGTTCAGTCTGGACTATACGAAACTATCTCAAAAAACAAAATGAAACAAACAAACAAACAACAACAACAAAACCGCTGGGTGTGGTTGCACATGCTTTTAATCCCAGGTAGAATTGCCAGGAGTTGGAAGCCACCCTGAAACTACATAGTGAATTCCAGGTCAGCCTGGGCTAGAGAGAGACACTACCTCAAAAAACCAAAAAACAAAATGTAAACATTTGCAAGCAGAGAGAGATAGAAGACAGAGAGAATGGACACACCAGGACTTCCAGTCGCTGCATACGGACTTAATGTATGCCCCATTTTGTGCATCTGGCTCTACATGGGTGCTGGGGAATTGAACTTGAGTCATTAGGCTTTGCAGGCAAGTGCCTCAATCGCTGAACCATCTCTCCAGCCCCAGTTTATCTCTTCTCAACCAGAGTTTCCAGTTTCTTCCTCCTACATTTATTTGTGACAGTTTGGATTAAAGCCAAGGCCTAATGACCTGTCACTGAGCTACATCTCCAGCACCTCCTCCTCCCCCAGCCTTTAAAAAATATGAGAAGAGGAGAGGGAGAGGGAGAGGGAGAGGGAGAGGGAGAGAAAAAAAAATATGAGAAGAGAATGGGCATATCAGGGCGTCCTGCCACTGCAAACCAACTCCAGATGCATGTGCCACTTTGTGTATCTGGCTTTATGTGGGTACTGGGAGATTTTGCAGTCAAGTACCTTTAACTCCTGAGCTATCTATCTCTAATCCCCAGACCTTGTTTTGTGACGATGTGTCACTAAGATGCCCAAGCTGGCCTTAAACTTTCAATCTTCTTGCCTAGGATCAAAGTGTGAACCACCCCAAGTTTTACTTTATGAAGAAAGAATTGAATGGTAGATGGTCTACCAGTTTGTATAACAGGCATTCTCAAACCCTTAGAAATCCAGGGGTCTTTATTTTTTGTGGTGCTGGGGACTGAATTCAAGAGCCTCATACATACACATGTGTCTTACCAGATAGCCCAGGATATCCTGAAGAATCTACTATGTAGCCCAGGGTAGCCTTGAACTAATGGATATTCACTTGCCTTAGTCATCTGAGTGCTGAGATTATAGGTGTGAGCCACCATGCTCAGTTGGGGATGCCTTTTGAATGTCATCTTGGTAGCAAGTATGATTTCACTAGTGGTAGAGACAAGTTCCAGTTGAATGTAGGTAACAAGCTTAGAACAGTGTTCACTTGAGAGTGAGACCCAGGCAACAATACCAGTTATCACTGGCTAATGAGATGATCCTGAGCCTCAGCTTCCTGCTGAGAAATGTACATGTTGCTACCTACTTGAAAGAGTTTTGAACTAAAGAACCTGGGAGCCAGGTGTGGTGGCACATACCTTTAGTCCCAGCTCTCAAGAGGTTGAGGTAGGGTGGTTGCCATGAGTTCCAGGTCAGCCTGGGCTAGAGTAAAACCTTAAAACCACAAAACAAACAAACATAAAAATACCTCAGAAGAACCTGGGAATTAAGAAAAACTCGGTTCCCATCTATTCCTTCCTTTGCCATTTCGTGACTAATTCTCCACACTTGCACTAAAAAAAAAAAAAAAAAAAAAAAAAAGGGTTGGGGGGATGCCCCAGCAGTTAAAGATGCTTGCTTGCAAAGCCTGATGGCCCAAAGTTCCTTTCTCCAGCACCCACGTCAAGCCAGATGCACAAAGTGGTGCATGTGTCTGGAATTCATTTTGTAGGAGCAAGAGGCTCTGGTACATTAGTCTTTTTTATTTTTAAATATTTCTTTTCGAGAGAGGAGAGAGAGAGAGAGAGAGAAGAGAGAGAGAGAGAGAGAGAGAGAGAGAGAGAGAGAGAGAGAGAGAGAGAGAGAGAGAGAGATCGAGATCGATCATATGGGCATGCCAGGATGCTGCAGCTACAAATGAATTTGAGACACATGCACCACTTTGTTTATCTGCTTTTAAGTGGGAGCTAGGAAATTGAACCCAGGCTGTCCAGCATTGTAATCCCCTTAACCGATGAGCCATTTCTCCAGCCCACCTGGAACACTATTCTATCTCCCCAAAATACAAATAATTAATTAATTAATTAAATGGATGAAGAGAACCTCACCATAAATTAAGGTCATGGAGCTCGTTGGCAGTCCTGTAGCACCAAAGCAGGAGGCAGTTTCTGGATCAGCCTAGCTGGCTGGTAACTAACAGAGAACAGCAGAAGCAGGGATGGCATCTTCTCTCTTCTCTCCTCTACCCTAGTGTTCTCACAGATGGAAATTAGGATTTCAAAATACAAAAGGCAGTGTCGAATATCAGTTTCCTTGGAAAATTTGAACCCTGCACTTACAAGTCTGGGTTTGCATTGGGGCAGGCAGCAAGCAGCAGAAACAGACCAGCAGTCCAACAATTCTAAGGAAACAAACAGTAAGACAAGGTGGACAAAGTTGAGGTTCAAATTCAGAGGGAGAATTTCTGACATTGTAAAGTGTGGAACAAGGAGGGGAAGGAAGAAGAGGAGAGGAGGAAAAGAAGATGAGCATTCAACAAGCATACAAGGGCTGAAGAGATGGTTTAGCAACTAAGGCACTTGCCTGCAAAGCATAAGGACCCAAGCTTGATTCCCCAGTGCCCACATAAAGCCAGATGCAAAAGGTGGCGCATGTGTCTGGAGTTTGTTTGCAGAGGCTGGAGGCCCTGGCGTGCCCATTCTCTCTCCTCTCTCTCTATCTCCCTCAAATAAATAAAATATTATAAAACAAGCAAACAAGTTAAATTGGCAGAATAAATCAGAGACCACAACAGGAAATGCTTAGCAGCCAAACACATTTATTAGTCTTTTTTCTTTTTTTTTCCAGGAACCCAAAAATATTTTGTAGTTATAATGTAAGCAACTGAGTTGCACATAATACAATCATATCTTTCCAAAATAAAATAAAAAACTAAACAAAAACAAAAATAAGCTGTTTAAAAGCCCAAAAAAACCCTTCAGAAAACTCTTAATATATGCATTACATCATCTCTCAGTTTTAATGAAATGACGACGATTTAGTTCCTTATTACTCAACCTGTCACAATCCAATAAAACATCACCCTTTAGTTTTTTTTGTTTGTTTTTGATATATATATATATATTTTTTGAAATCCAGCATGAGAAATACAGTACCTGCTATGGCAAAAAATACACATAAAATGCAACTTTTCAGCTTATTTGTACATTAGTAGAGTTTAACATTTTGTTTTTTTTAAGTGAACCAGTGATTTTAAGTACCACTATACTAAAAAAGTAAAATAAAATATAGAAAAGGGGGGGCCCAGCCTGCCGTGCAAGTGCACCTCTAAAGTGCCTAGTTTCTGTGTCCATGTAAAACCAGTAATATGAGGAGCAATTTTAACATACGGGAGTTTGATTAAACCTCTATGTAAAAAAAAAAAAAAAAAAGAGACAATGTCATTTTCTTCCTTTTCTCCCCTCAAGTATTCTTAAAACTGATCGTCCATGTTCTCTATTGCCCATCAGGAGAAGAGAAAGCCACCAAAATAATATTGTAAAAGCTATTTCAAGTATAAGAAAACAAAACACTTATAGGTAACTTGTAGAGAGCATTAACATGTGCAGCTGTTTAGTCCTTTTGACAGGTTGTATCTGGCGAGTGTTTCAGATGAGAGGATTTTCGCCGTACCTTCCGTTACCTGTTTGTGTGCAAAGTTGGAAAGCTGCCTCTTAAAAACTCCAGCCTCTTCCTGGTGACCTTCTTAACACCTTCTGTTGGAAGGGGCAAAGAGGGCCATGGAGGGTGGAGAGGACAAAGGAACTTCTCTGCCATAACCCCAGGTCCTCCCTGTCCCCTGGTTCAGCTCAGTGACCTCTCACTGAATGGTCTCCCAGTCTTCACTGTTTCCTGATTTGGTAGGATGAATTCACTATGTAAACTTAGCCCCCTAGGGTTATGGAACCTAAAGCAGCATTTGTGTCTCCATTCAAAGGGAGAAAGAGAAAATAGTCCCGAGATGTGACCTCTTTTCAGGTTGTTTTCGTTGTGTTTTTGGTTAAGCAAAATGGGGCCCAGGGCAGGGTGCAGGGTGGGAGAGTGCAGAATGAAGTTGTAAGCGGATAGCGGAGTTAGGACTGGGCACAGTTGAGCTGCTTGATCTGCTTATTTTTCCCTCCCAGAAGGGTTTTTTTTTTTTTTTAAACCTGTTAAAAATGTTCCTGCACCTGGAGTCATGCTGAAATTAAGGCCAAGGGTACAGAATCGTGTGCATGTGTCTGTGAGCACACTGGTGGTGCCTGTCTGTGAGCACACTCGTTGCACGTGTCTGTGAGCACAGTCCTGGTGCGTGCACCATTTTGATGTCTTGTGTGAGACCACTGCATACACTTTGGTCACTGGTGTGTGCAAAGGGGGTGGTGAGGGAACATCCCAGGACAGGGTGCAGACATCAGTGAAGCCCTTTGGGAGCATCAAAGAGGAATACAAGGGCAGGCAGAATCCACGGAAGCAGAGGCAGAAGGTGGCTGGGTAATGTGAATGAACTAGAGTCAAGCTTCTTCCCTCAAAGGGAAGTCGTCACTGTACAAGATGAGGGAGATCACTACAGGGGCTTCTTGACAGAGGCTTATTTTAGAAGACAAAAAGCAGGGTCTTCTGTGAAGAAGCTATTCAATACTATCCTTTCCAACTCTTAGGAATGGGCTCCAACCTAGGAGGGCAGTAGCTGAGAAAGGCCTACAGACAGCACAGGAGGAAGGGAGCTGAGGATGCACAGGGCACTGAGGGCTTTGTATGTCTTCTTGGATGAGGCTCTGCAGCATCACAAGATGACAAAGCCATAGTATAAACTGAAATGTCAGGGACTAAATCCCACTGTGAACTAGAGAACTAAGGGAGGTATGGGTGTGTGAGGACAAAAAGGGTTGAAAAATCAAGATCCCGTTGTATAACCTTCTGGAGCCCCTGGAGGGGATGGGTATTCTGGGAGAGAGATTCAGATAACCCCAGCCTGGAACTAGGGTGCTGGCTAGACAATACCTAGTCAGGGCAGGGTTAGCAACTGGTCTGCTGTCACTGTGTTGTCAAGGGAGGGACATGGGGAGAGAACAGCTCTACCACCAATATATAGATCCACTCCACTGACCTTTTCATCTTAAACATGATAAGAATTCAGATCTGATGGCTTAAAATGAAAACCATATTTTAGGATTAATTTCACAGCAAAGAAAATGTTTTCAGAGTTATCCAGCTATTTACATGTCCATATTTTATAAAGGACTGCCCACTGATGTCAGGAAGGAGACAGGATAAAGGGTTTACATTGCAGGGAAAATATACCTCGAGGTATTGTTTTGTGTTAGACAGTTGAGACGTCAGGATTTTATTTTTTGTTTTGCTTGTTTAAAGGCAATCTAACAGATTGGAACCCTGATGAGATCAGGCCCGTGTGGCACAGGCCAGAGGAGACTGTGATCAAGTCTGTTACTCATTACAGTACTGTGAACATCTATAACAAAGACTGCTGCATGGAAAACACTGAACACAGGCTGGACAATCCCTCGCCTCCGCTTCCCATACTGTGTTACAAGTAATGCCTAGACCAGAGCAATGCAGGTGCCATGACTTATCACAGTCAAGCTTAACAAAGGAATTCTGTTAGAACAAAGATGTACGCAGGCTTTTCCATACCCCACACCTCACTGCTCGCCAGGAATGCCCAGCGCAGTAAATAAGAGGGAAGCAGAGATTACACTTGGTTGAGAGAGAGCAGATAGGAAAGGCAATCCTTTTTTGCCCACCAACCAACAGTAGGCAATAATAGCCCTCTTCCCCCAGAGCAAGACAGTTTCCTCATAATAAAGAGCAGTTCCCTATGACTAAATAAAAAGGAAATTTAAAAGGAGGGGAGTAGTAGTTTTCCAAATGACAAGAGGAGGAACTGGAAGGTCAGCAGAGCGAGCGAGGCCTGGTTTCCTGAGCTTGACAGGCTTCTGAATTCAGGAAAGGACGAGTACTTTTGCCCAGAGAACACGGGAGCTTGTGGGCTTCCACTGCTGCCCTGGATTAACACTGCATGGCTAGGATCAAGAATCCTAGGCCATATTAGTGGACAAACATCCCAGGCCCCCTGGAATTTGCCTGGCCATCAGACCTGCTGACCCTTGCCCATCTTCTCTCTACCCTCTTCCCCTCCAGGACATGGGGATACCATGGACACAGAAACTGGAGAACATCAGGACACCTCTTCCTTCCTCTGTGCCCTCCTCCCTCCCCCTTTTTTCAGAATGCATAGTTACAGTTCACGGTACAAAATGGAGCACAGATGACCACATATGGACTCTTTTTTTTTTTGAAAAAAAGAAAAAATCCAACAACCTCTTCTTTAATTCAGTATCAAAATTCACATTTGCATAATAATACATTTCAAGGCCATTAAGAGGGAAGAGTGAAGCAGGGGAAGTAGCCACCCTTCCTCCCTTTGTCGTCCTGAATGAAGCTGAAGGAATCTAGGAGAGAGCTTTCCTGGTGGGGGAGTCTGATTTTTTTATCACTTGAACTTTCTTTAGAAGACAGGGAGTGCAGAAGAGGTGGGATCTTGAGAACAAACATCAAAACAAATGAAGAGACACTGCAGATTTCCATGGTGGACTAACTAGTGCTGAAGAACTACAGTACGGCTTCAGATGGAGTTTTCTTTCTTTCTCAAACACTTCAGTCTCAATTGTTTCAAAATCTTTTTTCTTGCAATTATGTATTACCTGTAAATGTAATACCCTGTTTGCATAAACAGCAACACAAATGTGACCTGCATTTGGGAAAACCAAGGCCTTCTCAGAACATAGTCTAAAAGGGTAAAAATGCACCATCGCTGCACGTCGGAAATGCCTTCTTTACATGCATGAATAGGTCACAAATATTACCATATCTCAATTCTCCAGTGCTTACAGAAATCGAAACACACACACACACACACACACACACACACACACACACACACACACACACACACACACACACGCAGAAAACTGGGGAATGCAGATGTAGACAGCCAACCTGAACTGACTAAACTGGACCCTGGCATTCATGCACACGCATCTCATTACCTCCCTGCCCAAGACCCAGAATCTCTTCCACATGAAGACACTGTGCAAAACTGGAGCTAATGCAAACCCAGCAGCTGCCCCTGGGGCTGCCAGGAGACACTAGGCAGGCCATCTTCTTGTTTTTACCACAGACAGTCTCTGGACTCACAAAGGCACAATCAGAAGTACTATACTTAAGTGATTCATAAAAAAAAAAAATGAAGGGGATAAGAGGGTGGTGTTTTGAACACAATTATTGTAACATAACCCCAAATTTATGGCAAGAAGCTTCATGCTTAAAATGTATCAGTTGGTGAGTAACTACTACCTTTTCAAGGTAAAGTGACCTCTTGAAGGCTCCTAAAGGTTTGTTCTGTTTTGCATAAACGCACTCAGCACCTACCATCTTCCCCTGCTGTAAAGCCAGTCCTGAAAGTGATGCTGCTCCACTGCACAGCACCCTTGAGTAGGGCACCTTTAGTGGCCTAAGAAGGAATGTGTGACCCACTAGGAGGTCCAGGAAGAAAGGAGAGGAAAACAGGAAGGGGTTTCCCTTTCTGAAGAGACCATCTCAATTTACTGTTACTGGCTGGAAATGGGTCAGCTATAATTGGGAGTCCATTGCCCCAGTACTGACTCAGTTTGAAAACTAAGCTGAGGCACACAGTGCTTTAGGGAAACACTATCTCTTGCTTCAGTAGTTTTCCTTACCTTTCTCCTCCCATTGGAAGACAAATGCCAACCCCAATGATGAGCTCTGCAAAGCCGCCACTGTCAGGGTAGTAGTCTTTTCCTAGCATGCAGTTTTGATTTAAAGCAAATCCTGGTTCTAGCCAATTAGAAAGGGAACTACTTTATTTAATTCCGAGGCAAACACTGGCAGTTTCTGTCAATTTAAAATTAGCTTTTGGTGGTAGAAGCATACAAAAGAGAGTAACGACTTAAAAATCACTCAGATGATGGAAATACTTCAGAGCTGCTGGGAGCTAGTCAGTGACCACATACACTCAGACACAGTGCCCAGTCTTCATCCCATGGATGTTCATGGCCTTCTTTGGCAGCACAGACTGGGAAGGTTTTGTGGACAGTTTAGAGAGGTTTAATATTCAACTTTTATTATTACTACCTGGAATTTACTCTGTAGTCCCAGGCTGGCTTCAAACTCACAGCAATCCTCCTACCTCAGCCTCTAGAATGCTGGGATTAAAGGCCACCACATCCAGCCCTAGATTCTTTTTTTTTTTTTTTGAGGTAGGGTCTCGATCTAGTACAGGCTGACCTGGAATTCACTATGTAGTCTCAGGGCGGCCTTGAACTCACAGCAATCCTCCTACCTCTGCCTCCCCGAGTGCTGGGATTAAAGGCATGCGCCACCACGCCCGGCTAGATTCTTGAGGTTGACAATTATTTCACATCTAAAGAATGTGATATAATTACCCCCTTTGCCAAATTTAAGGTTGAGGAAAAAAACACTATGGCTGACAACTGGATTCATCTCTGAAGATACATACACCTTTGGCACTGGCCATAGACCTACAGAGCATATTACAGGGTATGCACAAACTCTGGGCATATAAATGTTCTTTTTTTTTTTTTTGCTTGTTTGTTTTTATAGCAGTCTGCATAGTTGACTACTTCTAGAACGTGTGACACCCTGTCCTTGTAGATACAAAGAGCAAAGGGGCTACGACACGTTGTATAGCAGAGCTTGAGGGAACCCTATTTTCTGAATGACTACCGAAGCCTTCAACTATGGGCAGTTCACTGTACACACATGGGCTAGAATATTCTGTTGCAATGCTGCATATGGGCCTTGGTAGTACACTCAAAGGAGAAAAGCATGATCACAAGACCTCTTTCTGTAGTGACACAAAGATGCACAGGCATGAAGTGGGACAAAAGTTGGCAAAAACACCAGAGAATAAATTTGGATATATATTTTTTCCTTTAACCACTTAAAATGTTCCTTTACCCCTAGGTGAAGACCTTATAGATACTTAAGACAGAATTAAAAACTCCAACCAAAGCAGCAGAGCTTTACGTGCTGAATTTTGAGGGCTGCGAAGGAAGAATGGGACCTTTTCCAGAGACTCAATTGTGTCCTACCTAACCTTAGAGATGGCTCTTACAGCTAAGCCTGCTAAAAACATCCTGCTTACACTGAAGAGGAAAACAGGCTTGCCTTAAGCATTTTGCTCGGCATATAGACATTAAGAGGAGTCAAAACGGCAGAATACAATAATATTTAAAAAGTACACAAATACACAGCAGCTAAGGTCAAAGTAGAATCTTGCTGTTAACCCTATAAAAACCACACCCTTCCAGGAAAAGGATGACAGTGACAGGCTAGGTGGTATGGCTCAAGTAGTAGAGCATGCTCACCTAGTATGTGCAAGGCCTGACTAGGTTCCATCCCCGACACCAGAAACAAAAAGAAAGCGAATATTGGCAGCAAGTTAATAGCCAATGAACTGTTTCTGGTAGATATATCATTAAAGATATTTCCAAATTCTTAGGCAGGAATTTATTCCCTTCTCTAACACCCTCCTTACATATCTTCTATATCCCATTCAACCCACAGCAACTTGGAACAACCAAATGCTAACCCATTTCATTCATGACAGAAGAGGCGGGGAGATTCTTAGAACAGATGCCACAGGAATTATAAGTGAGCTAACTGAAGGGTAACGAAGAGATGTTGCTGCTCTACTGGAAGGACACTGACAAATTCCGTCTGGAGTCTTCCTACTTTGTGGTGCTGGAGTTTGGAATGAACCAGCATCGCTAAGTTCATTCTTGTGAATGCTGTCCAGAGAGAGTAATTCAAGGGTTGGGGACTGAGGGATCAGAGATGTTACACGGACCATCCATTTCTCAACCCTTAAATGAGGTCTTGGCACTAGGTCATGAACAGCAGCAGTCCTGTCTGATGAATGACAGCTCTGCCCCTACTTGTGCTTCTTTGCTTCTGACTACTCATGTGGTAGACAGAAAGCAAGCCTGTGATGTTCCCGAGAGGTACATGCTTCTAGCTACTGGTAATTAGGAGCTGGAAAAATAAGAGACTAATTCAAAATGGAAAGCTCACTTTTCTACAAGTAAATCAATGTAACAAAGGGGACTAGCAAGCCTTTGTACATATGCCAGAATGTGCTGGAAGAGAGGATGGCTCCCACTAATCTGTGGGTAATGAAGTCACCCAACTTCTTGGTAGATATGAATAATACCATGGAAAGAAAAGAGCTTTCCTTTTCCATGACATACCTCACCATCTTCCCTTCTTAGGTCACAAAGCTTCCAACAAGGATGAAAACATGAGATGGGGAGAGGATGGGAGGAGACAAGGAATGGCAGGAGCTGAGAAGCAGGAACCCTCTTCGATTGGCCCAGCACAGAAGGATTTTTCTAGTCACTGTAGCTGTCACCCTTCTACACCGGGAGAAGTCAACATGAACCTAAGGAGGACACACAACACTGGAAGGAACTTGGCATTCCACATTGTCAACAAAAAAGCATATTTAACTTTGATTTTTGTTTAGTTTGATTTAGCCCACTGCCTTTGGGGCCTGTCCAGAAGCACTCCAATCTCCTTTCTGGGCAAGTATCTTACTACTCATGGAGTGACTGGACCACATACACATACACTCACGCCCCTGCTTAGGATGTTTGGGTGTATGAATGAAGGCACTAAAGCGGTTTTAGAAAATGCAGGCAGCAACCCCATCCACTCACTTTTCCTGTGGAGCTGGAGTTTCTTTCCCACTGGGAAGCTTAATATTTGAAACAAGCTGTGGCCATGCTTGGGAGCTCTGACCCCCAGCCCCAGGAGGGAATACAAAAGGAGAGTTCAACAACATTGAAATGAAATACTCCATATCTCCGCCACCCTGGATGGGGATATTAAGCAGCAGATCTTCAAAACAGCAATGAAAACAAGCACAAGAGTTAGCTGGGAGCTAAAAAAATAAAAAGTAAAAAAAAAAAATCATTTGTTCCTTATTAGATTTTATATTTTCTCCTCCTCCCATAACACACAGAGGTAAAACACACATTCTTCATTAATCAACAGTCCATAGATAATATTCCTCTAGTAATGCCTATATTTAAAATTTGTTCCAAAAATTATTAACCTATATTTTCTAAATCTCAGCAATCCAACCATACTACAGATTTTAAAAAACTTTTTGTTCCTTTCTTTATTCCTTTCTGTTGTTGCTAGGGCTGGAGGGGCAGGGAGAAAGTCTTCATTAAAAACAAATGGCTAGGGAGTTTTTGGTCCAGCCTTGCACAGAAAGAACACCTTGACGGCAATCCCACTTTAGCACACCAAATTCTCCCTCATAAGTTGCACAAAGTTTCAAATGAGGCCATGACAAAGTTCTCAGAACGCTTAATCCTCCTCCCATAGCTGATAAGATCATGAATTTACCTGTTGCTGCTAAATCGTTAATTTTTAAAAAATACTTCTATGTGTTTTAAAATGTGTGATCCTCAGTATGACAATAACATTTGGAGACTTTTCTTTTTACATTTTTGTAAGTAAAAAAATTTTTAAATGTTTTGAAGTTTCAGGAACTTTTAAAAGTTTATTATAACAGGAAAGAAACAGCTGTCTATCTAGGATAAGATACGGTTAAATAAACCATCTTCAAAAAACTGACTTCCTACCCTATAATTCCTGAGAATGCTTGCAAATTTTAAAGCAGGAAAATAAATGTTAAAAACAAAAACAAAAAACACTGTTAAATGCTCCCAGAGTTAGTCTTCATCTAAAATATATATTTATATGTATGTATGTATGTATATATACATATATACATATATATATGCACTTTTTGGTCTTTTTTTAAGTTTTTAGTTATTTTCCCTTTAAGCTTATGATGGAAGAACATTTTAGCTTCTCATGTTTATTTTTACATATTTCAAATCCCTCATTTATGTCTTGTAAACAAGAGGGGCTCTAGCACCCGGCTTTCACCGTAGTATCGTAAGGAACTCAACTAAGCCATAGTGCAGGTCAAGGACCCAACAGGGAGGAGGGGGAGGGCAGGGTAGGGCACGGCTGTGAGCCAAGAGCGGCAGTGGACAGTCCCTACCAGCTCGTGGGAGCCTTGGGATGAATTCCTGGCCCAGGGACACTAAGATTTAGCCTTCGGTCTGCATGTTTGAACATAAGCTGCACTTCACTTGGAGGTCACCACCCACAACAGAGCTCTGCTCCAAGGCAGAGCAGTCAGTGGGGCTGGAAGGAGACATTTTTTGTCTGGGCAGAGGTGGGAGGGGCATGGTAGTGATGAAAATCAGAGAGCAGGAGGGCACAGTTCATGTGGACGAGGCATCTGTGGGAACCAACCAGCATTGCAAGTTCAAGTTCATTTGCCTGCCCAGCCATGAAGGGCTCCCCCACACTGGCAAGCACAAATTCTCACTTGAATTATACCTGTCAATCTCTTCTGAGGCTAGGTTTATACTCAACAGGGTTAGCCAATAAGACTACAGGATTTCTTATTTATGGTCTCACAAAGCCACTTATATTTTTGCCTCTGCCTATCCACACCCATCCACCCACCTACACTTAAGACACAAGCTAAAAGTCAAATACATTAGGCATTGTTGTATCCTTCACTCAAGATGCTTAAGAAAGAAAAACTCCCTTGTCCTCAATAGCAGCAAGTTACGGAGGACAGTAGAGGTCTGCTCCCACCAGGGGTTGGAATGGGCAGGTATTTGCTGGTACAGAATGTCGGCACTTCAATGTTGAACAGTGTGATGCAGACTGGGTCATGCACACATGTGCTGGCACATTACCGGCACACATCCCCCTATTCTTCCCGCCCGCCCACCCACCTCCTATTTGTATAAAGGGGTTCCCCTTCAGGTTTGCTGTCACTCTCTTCACAATAAGCAGTTTGATATATTTTGATTCCAAGATTCCAACATAGTACATACATGGTGATAACTATGGATTAAACATTGCCTTCTGTTCGGCCCAGAGAACTACTACATTGATGCTTTTAAAAAGTCTTTAAATACCAAAAATTAAAAAAAAAAAGCAACATTACAAGGAAAAAAAAAGAGGTCAAAACCAAAACAACAAGGTGCAATACTTAAAAAGTCTTTGCTAAGTTATTCCTGCCTAAGCAAAACCACATACACAGGAAATACACAACACAGAGGAACAAAGGGAGACGCTTGAAGTACACACTGGTTTAAGAACATTCGTTAAGTAAACGTTTCTGTCAGTGATGGCCTGGTGCTGTAACACGCCACGGCCTGGCACAGGTAATGCTCAGCAAGAGAGGAGCAGAGAGGGAGGAGCTGCGGTGCTTCCAGGAGGCTGCTCACAACTTACTGCTTTGTTTCATCAATGACAATGAGAACCAACAGGATATTGAGCTTGCATTACCTGATTTTTCAAAAGTGAATTTCTCACACCTGATCACACAGGAAAGAGGGAACACAGATTCTTTGCATTTGAGACATCACATGATTTTACAACTAGCTTAGTCTGTTCCCACTCAATTGAACTAAAAGGCCTGCATGGGACTTGCACTCAGATTGACTGGCGGCCACTCATTTATACAACATGGAAGTGAACATAAAGTTGCTCCAAGAGGTACTTCCTGCCCCCTGATGGTTGGACTTGGCAGTGCTCCGTTCAACTACGAGGTCAAGAGAAAGCTGGAAAACCTCGCACCCCAAAAATGGACAGGAGCTCCCGGCTAAAATCACCAACAAGTAAGTACCTTTCGTCTCAATGCAGTCTGACAAAGTGGCTGGAATTGCAGCAGCTCCCGTGCTCCTGTGTTCTCATAGTTTATAAAAAGCAAAAATAAAAGCAGATGGCCGGCCAGCCAGCCTGTGGACTGTCAGCAATGCAGCTTTCTGAGAAATCAGGATGGGGCAGGACAAGGAGGGAAGGACGCAGGCACACACATAGAAACAGAAAGGAGGATGCACGCGAATGCACATGAACACACGTGCACACACATACCAGAAACAAGCATGCCTGGGCAGTTACATGTGCCAGAACACACTGGTATTTATCAACCAGCCAATCACAAAATTTTCCTTTTTTTTTTTAAAGTTTTTTTTTTTGTGTTTTTGTTTTTAAAGTGAGGCTCCGTCAAGTCTTCCCTCCCCCCTCCCCCAACAATTCTTTTGAATTTCCCTCCCACCCAAACATGGTAGACCTAAGGACGGAAACACACCCAGTGCAAACAAAGTTAAAAAGCTATTTTTTTTCAGTATATATGTTTCTTAGCAACAACTTCCATATAACATGAAAAAAGTGAAAAACTAGAAACTAATTTTTTTAATTTTTTTGTGTTTAAATTTAAATGGTATGTGTACTTGCTTCACATTGTCTTTCTAGGTTGGCGTTCATGATTCAAGTATTTCAAGAGTGATATGTTCTCTTTTTGGATTCATATTCCAAACGAAAAAACTGAAGTTATAAGGGAGGCAACTATGTGCTCAGACAGTCTGTCAATGACCCACCTTTTTTTCTCTCTCCGTTTTCTTTTTTCCTTTTAAAAATGTATTTATTGCAAGTTGAAAAAAAAAACGAAAAGGTCAAGTTAGTGCTGCTGCTGTTCCAAAAAAGGTCACGAGGTCAGAGTTGAAAGTTCTAAGTTCAGATTGAATCCGACCCTCCTCCTAGAAGGTCACCAGGTAGTAAAGGAGCAGGGCTGCCCATCCTATGGGGATCTTCCACTGTGGGTACTCCCCACAAGCTAGAAGAATAGTTTGGGGGCCCCCACAATGAAGCGCCAGCAAGATCAGCCCCACTGCTGCCACCAGCACTGCTCCATTGCCCGAGCCCAGTGGACCCACCAAACAGGTTCAGCGCAGGTCCAACGGGGTCTGACTGGTTCTGGCTGGTCTCCAGTGACTGCCACCCTGTGGCTGGTGCGCTTGGAGTTGCTGCAGGTGCAGGGGGCTGAGCCTGAGCCAGAAAGCGGCTAACTTCATCATCAGTGGCAAACTCAGCCAGGATGGTAGTGTTTCCCAACACACACCTGGAGAAAGGAGGACAGCAGTGTGAATCTGACGGGAACTCGGAGGCACAAAAAGGACTGAATGCTGTCACCCACATCACCTGTATTTATGTATGCATTTATTTAGGGTCTCACATAGCTCAGGCTAGCTTTAAACTGGCTAGCCCAAGATGACCCTTCCCACCATGACTTCTGGAGTACTAGGATTATTAAGTGTGTGACACCATGCCTTTTTTCTCCTTTGAGGCAGTCTCACTCTAGTCTAGGCTGACCTGGAACTCACTCTGTAGTTCCAGGCTGGCCTTGAACTCACTTTGTGACTAGCCCTGGGATTAAAGGTGTGTGCCACGAGGCATGGCCATGCCAGGTTTTTAAACGTGGTGCTGCAAACTAAACCTAGGACTTCATGAATTCTAGGTAAGGACTCTAGCAACAACCACCTTCATGCTGTTTAGAATGCAGAATCACAGATGCAACCCAGGCCTATAGAACTTGTATTTCAACTGAAGTTAACTGGGTTTCATCAAAGCTCAGGACAGTCAGAAGATACCACAGATCCATGCCCTTTGGTGTCCAGAATGGATATATTCTATTATTATTATTATTATTATTATTATTATTATTATTATTTTGGTTTTTTCAAAGTAGGGTCTCGGTCTAGCCCAGGCAGACCTGGAATTTACTATGCAGTCTCAGGCTGATCTTGAGCTCATGGCTATCCTCCTACCACCACATTTGGCTCTTTATTTTTTTCAGAATGGATGCATTCTAGACAATTTAGCTATGGATAAGAGTGTATAATCTGTCTATATCTAATCTATCCTCTCTCTCTCTCTCCCTCTCTCTCTCTCTCTCTCCCCCTCCCTCTCTCTCTCTCTCTCTCTCTCTCTCTATATATATATATATATATATATATATATATATATCTGGGGTGTGTGTGTACACACCAGGGCCTCTTGACACTGCAACTGAACTTGGACAGGCAGGCTTTGCAAGAAGGCCTTTAATGGCTGACCTATCTCTCCATCCCAAGCACAGGACTTTAAGGGCAGTGACAAATGGAACACTTTGGTGGATGATGTTGATGATGGAAGAGGCCACCATGGAGGGAGTACATGGGAGATCTCTGTATGGTCCTCTCAATGTTGCTGTGAACCTAAAACACTCTGTACCATGCCCAGCTCTGAGGATTTTCATAACTGTATCTATCTGTAGCCAAAAGGAGTCATCTATTTTCGGTCTACTAGTTTGACAGTGGCTAGGAGAGGAATGGTCAAAGTCTGATCTATTCCTGCTCACTTTAAGCAAAGGACCTGCTATCTTGCCAGGCATGGTGGCTCATGTCTCTAATCCCAGCACTGGGGAGGTAGAGATAGGAGGATCACTGTCAGCTTGAGGCCAGCCAGGGCAATAAAGTCAGTTCCAGGTCAGTGTGGGCTAGAGTGAGACCCCACCTTGGGGGAAAAAACAAAACAAAAAAACCCCAAACAAGCAAGCAAACAAACAAACAAAAGCCCCACAATCTGCCACAACCATAGATTTCTTCATCATTTACATGGCATCACAGTCAAGTAGCTAGACTCTATTATGAAAAAATGACAGCACTTACAAGGTTTCACATTTTCATAAATGTTGGTTTTGTTTACAGTACTTAAAATTTACTATTTCACTATAATCTCAACACTTGGGAGGCTAGGGAAGGATTGCTATGAGTTCAAGGCTGGCCTGGGCAAGAATGAGACCCTGCTTCAAGAAAACAAAACTTTTTTTTTAGTATTTCACAAATTCTGTTCATCAGCCTATGATCCACACAGGATGTGAGCACAGGTAGGTACCCATGAATGTGTGCATGGCAGGGCCGTTATGGGTGTGAACCTCCTCCTGCGTGCTTGTCTAGGTGAGCGCAGGGTGGAATACTTACATGTGCAGTGCAGTCTGGGCCTTGGCTGCCTCCTGTTTGGTGCTGTATCGGATCAGGGCAGTGCCCTGGGTTAGATTCAGATGGAATGTCAGCAGTGGACCATGCTGCATGCAGATCGTTCGCAAGGTTGACCCATCAATCTAAGATGCAACAACAAACGGGACAGAAGTCGGGGTGGAGTGAGGAAGACAAGTTATGAGATATCTGAAGAACAGCAATGAGGCCTACTATTCCTATTTTGCAAGCAAATGGTTTTTGAACTAACACAGCTCAAAACAAAAATATATAATTCAACTTGTGGTCTGTTATTCTAAAGAGGCCAACAAATAAATGTGTGTTAATTTATGGAGTCCTAAAAGGCACAAATGAGATGGTAAGCACTCAAATAAGAATTTAACATGCAAAGCTAGCAACATCATTATCTTGGTGCCTCCCCAATAAACAAGCTTATAAAAATGCAAAGATGAAGAAAACATCTGGCTGATGGTCCACAGAAGACTAATTCTAACACTGCCACCTCTCAAGGTCAGACTTACTAGAGTGTTCACTTACTAGAGTGTTTCTATATTTATTATTATATCTCTGGTTTAGTGTTCAAATGCAAGTAGATTTTTTTCACTTAAACCCTTTAGTACACTAATATCTGCTGTTATTCTCTGTGGAGAAATATATCTTCCCTAAATTTATTTGCCCAGTGGACCTACTTGTGGGGAGTAAATCACAGAACTATTTCAAGGTACATTGAGAAAGGCATCCTTCATTTCCTTAGCTGATTTTTGACTAAAGTGTAAAGAAGCTTTCTTTTTCCTTTTGATTTTTTTAGTGGTAGTGGTGTTGCTAAAGGTGGAGCTTTGCTTATCATGTGCTCTAGCCCCAGTATGACGATGTTTACATAAAGAGCCTCAAACTGTATATTTCTATTTCTTTGTAAGAGTTATTCCACCATGTAGGTGTTGTGATATAGGCAGGATAAGAGAAGCAGTAAGAGATACCCCAATTTTTTTAAATATAAATTTATTGTCCATAATGAGTTACATTATTTAGTGGGCAAACCATGAGTTGTTATCCCAAATTCCCCAATTCCCCCCTCCCCCTCCCTGATCAGTTGTATATCCTCCTCCATGGGCTGTCTGTATTAGTCCTTGTGGCAAGGGATCCTGTATATCTTAGTACTCAGCCCGGTCTTCCTGGCCCAAGTGTGTTGTTACTGATGGGTGCCATAAAAATATGGAACGCTTCACAAATTTGCGTGTCATCCTTGCGCAGGGGCCATGCTAAAATCTCTGTATCGTTCCAATTTTAGTATATGTGCTGCTGAAGCGAGCACAAGAGATACCCCATTTTGACAGGAACCTGAATAGTTCATTGTGTACCTTACATGTATGAATAAAATGAACATGGTGTGGCTAGATTAGAACTGATTGAAAATCAACCTATCCAATGAGTAGTCTCACTCATAGCTTAAAATATTATGAGTAGGGCTGGAGAGATGGCTCAGTGGGTAAGGCACTTGCCTCCAGTGCCTAAGGCCCAGGGTTCAATTCCCCAGGACCCACATGGGCCAGACCCACAAGGTGGTGACCCTGGTGCGCTCTCGCTCTCTCTCTCTCTCTCTCTCTCTCTCTCTCTCTCTCTCTCTGCTTGAGAATGAATAAATAAAATATTTAAAAAATATTATGAGTAGATCTGATATTTGGGGCAGTTAACTTTTCACCACTTAAAATTTATTCAAGGACTGGTCTCCTGGAAAGCCACTTGGCACATACTGACAGAATTCCAGTTCAGTCAGGGATAGAGTGAAACCCTGCCTCAACAACAAAAAAGAAAGATTACTATTGAGTTTCAAGTCTTGTTGGATAAAACATACCAAAACTGGAGCTGCATTAGAATCCAGGGGTTGGGGCACACTAAGCTAGTCTCCTACCACAGAGCAAAATCCTCAGCCCTAGTCCCAGGTAACATTTTCATGTAAAAATGTGGTAAAAACACCCCTTCCTATCTGCTTCCAAGTGGAGTATCTATAAAATATATTATTTCTGCTACGTAGATACCACCAGATTGCATAGCCCTTTTCTCACTGCTTTATAAAAGACACTAATTTCCAGCATCTTGAAGGCAGGCACAAGGCTCACTGGCTATCGTCCCATCCTTGTTAGGTCACTATGCTGAGGAAGGGGGCCTCTGCAATGGCCAGGAAATACATCAGCTTTCCTTTTTGCTAACCTCCTCTATCTCAGTTTCCTTCTTTTCTCTTTCTCTCTGTAAGTTTTTTTTCGGGGTAAGATTTCACTTCAGCTCAGGCTGACATGAACTCACAGTAATCCTATCTATGTCTCCCAAGAGCTGGGATTAAAGGTGTGCACCACCAATGCCCAGCCTGTATTTTTTTCGTGTATGTAAGTGTGTGTATAGAGTATGTATGTGGTATGTGTGCATATGCATGTCCAGAGAACATTGAATATCCTGTTACTGCTCATCCATGTACTACCTTGAGATGGGTTTATCCCTCACCTATTGCTGTTTCTTAGTGAACCCCAGTGATTCTGTGGCCTCTGCCCCCTGAAGACTGGGGTTTTAAACACATGTGGCTATATCCAGCTTTTTTAAAAAAATTAATTTGCAAGCAGAGAGAAAACACAGAGACATAGAGAGAGAAAGAAAATGGGTGCATCAGGGCCTCTAGAAATGTTTTCTTCCACTGGAAACAAACTCCAGAAGCCTGCATCACTTTCTGCATTTGGCCTTACATGGGTACTGGGGAATTAAACTCAGGTCATTAGACTTTGCAGGCAATGCCTTAACTGCTGAGACATTTCTCCAGCCCTGCCCAGCTTTTCATTTTCTTTTTCTTTTTTTTTTGTGGTAGGATCTAGCTCTAGCCCAGACTGACCTGGAATTCACTATGTAGTCTTAGGGTGGCCTCAATCTCATGGCAATCCTCCTACTTCTGCTTCCCGAGTGTTGGGAATAAATACATGCCTGGCCCTGCTCAGCTTTTTTATTTTTTTATTTTTTATTTATTCACTTTCAAGGAGGGAGGGAGGGAGAGGGAGAGGGAGAGAGGAAGGAGAGGGAGAGGGAGAGGGAGAGGGAGAGGGAGAGAGAGAGAGAGAGAGAGAGAGAGAGAGAGAGAGAGAGAGAGAGAGAGAGAGAGAGAGAGAGAGAGCGCGCACCAGGGCCACCACCTTGTGGGTCTGGCCCATGTGGGTCCTGGGGAATTGAACCAGGGGCCTTAGGCACTGGAGGCAAGCGCCCCAACTGCTGAGCCATCTCTCCAGCCCTCTGCTCAGCTTTTTAATGTGGGTTCTGGGGAGTCAAACTTGGTAGTCTCTGGCCCCAGAAGCCCTCATGCATAAATGGCAAGTGTTCTCACATGCTAAGCTATCTCCTCAGCCCTTTTTCAGTATTTTGAGGTAGGGTCTTTTTCTAACACACACTGACCTGGAACTCATTCTGTAGCTCAGGATGGCTTAGAACTCACGGCTGATCCTCTTACCTCAGGCTCCGGAGTTCTGGGATTAAACCACCATACCTGGCTTAGTTTCCTTTCCTTTTTTTTTTTTTTTTTAATTTTAAAAAAGAGAGAACATCAAGTCTTGTCTAGAAAACCACAAGAAAACATGGTTACCTGTGGAGTGAGATTGTGAAGAACCAGCCAGTAACTAGGACGAACAGAGCCACCATCACTCCAAGTAGAGGCTACAAGCAACCAGAGAGGATAAGTAAGTACAAAAAACCCTCAAGAAACCATGAAGGAGAAGCATGTTCATGTGGACCACTTGTCTCTTCTACCTGACGCTAACCTTCATGCTCTCTTCTCTTAGCCTTGACACCTGTGAACTCTTTTATTTTCAAGACAATATTTCCTTCCCAGGACCCTCCCTCTTCAATTCCTCATTTTTATTCATCTCCCTCTGTCTGTACCAACTGTAATTTTCCAATCAGAAGAGGCCTCTTTGTCTCGCAGACACAGTTGTTCTCCTGTGTTCGGCTCTCTCCAAGCCCTCCCCAAGATGCTAACAACACAGCCACTTTTGCTCCTGTAGGCAGATGCTCCTCACCTGAGGCAAGCCGAGAGTCCTGTGTCCCCCACCCCCTGACTGATCGGGGTGCTGTGCTGCTCCAAGGAGATGCCGGTTTGGGGTTGGTCAGGCCGGGAGGTGGGCGGGGCAGCGGTGTAGTGTTCCTGGAGGACATGTGGTTTTTCCACATCTTGTTGGAGAGATGAGTGGGGTTGTGTCCTATGGGATCAGGGGACCATGTGGATTTGTAATCAGGGAACTTTGCTGTGAGAAGAGAAAATTCAGGAAGCAATATGGTTAGATGAGCACTTATACACATATATACACAAATTTTGTCTCCACACCAACACATACATATTTACATTATATAAAAGTAGTGTTGTTGGGCTGGAGGGATGGCTCAGCGGTTAAAGCACTTGCCTCCAGTGCCTAAGGCCCTGGGTTCAATTCCCCAGGTCCCACATAAGCCAGATGCACAAGGTGGTGGCCCTGGTATTCTCTCTCTCTCTCTCTCTCTCTCTCTCTCTCTCTGCTTGAAAATGAATAAATAAAATAAAAAAAAAATAAAAGTAGTGTTGGAGGAGCTGGGGAGATAGCCCAGTGGTTAAAGGCACCTGCTTGTTTGCAAAGCCTGCATCATGGTTTGATCCCCCAGTACCCACATAAAGCTAGATGGACAAAATAGTGTATATAGTTGGAGTTTGTATGCATTGGCAAGAAGCCCTTATATACCCACTTTCTCTTGTTCTTTCAAATTAAAAAATTATTCCCCCACCAAAAAAAGTAAGTATCTGGCCTGGAGAGATAGCTCAGCAGTTAAGTCACTTGCCTGCCAAGCCTAACAACCCATGTTCAATTCCCTAGTTCTCATGTAAAGTCAGATGCACAAAGTGGTGCATGCATCTGGAGTTTGTCTACAGAGGCTAGAGGCCATGGTGTGCACATTCTTTCTCTCCCCTTGCAAATAAATAAATAAAAATATTAAAAAATAAAAATAAAGCCGGGTGTGGTGGCACACGCCTTTAATCCCAGCACTCAGGAGGCAGAGGTAGGAGGATTGCTGTGAGTTCAAGGCCAGCCTGAGATTACCGAGTTCTAGGTCAGCCTGGGCTAGAGTGAGACCCTACCTCGAAAAAACAAACAAAAAAAATCATTAGTATTATTTTGAGTGCTTGCTGATTGCATGGAGAAAGTATAATAGAAATTATGGAATCCAGTATCATTTTATTTATTTAGTTGTTAAAAAAATTTTTTTTTCTAAGCAGGGCGTGGTGGCACACGCCTTTAATCCCAGCACTCAGGAGGCTAAAGTAGGAGGATCACCATGAGTTCAAGGCCACCCTGAGACTACATAGTGAATTCCAGGTCAGCCTGGGTTAGAGTGAGACCCTACCTCAAAAAACCAAAAAAAAAAAAATTTTTTTTTTTGAGGCATGGTTTCATTCTATTCCAGGCTGATGTGGAACTGTTGCTCAGGCTGGCCTTGACCTCAAGGTGCTCCTCCTACTTTAGCCTCCCAAGTGCTGGGTTTAAAGGCATGTGCCACCTCGACCAGCTTGATACCAACATTATTTTAAGAAGTAATCAATGAATAATCAATTACCAAGAGCTTACTATGTGCAAGGTATTTTAGAGTGCTGTGAATAGTATCATGATCCTCAAGAACCTCTGGTTCAGACAGTAGATAATCAAACTGGTAACCCTGGCAACAACATATATGCTCAATACACAGAAGACAGAAAGTGCTGGGCTGTCAGCAGAAGCAAAGATGGATCTGAAGGATTTATTATCAAGGGATGGGTTTAGGAGAAAAAGGAAGTCCATGCCGGGCGTGGTGGCGCACGCCTTTAATCCCAGCACTCTGGAGGCAGAGGTAGGAGGATCTCCATGAGTTCAAGGCCACCTTGAGACTACATAGTGAATTCCAGGTCAACCTAGACTAGAGCAAGACCCTACCTTGAAAAACCAAAAAAAAAAAAAAAAAAAAGGAAATCCAGATTCAATGTAAACTAGCTGTACACCCTCCAATCTTGGCTGAAGACCATAGGGGAAAGGAGGCCACAGGCAGCCTGGGGCTGAGTGATCTGCAGCAGAGTTTTAAAAAAAATTTTATTTTATTTATTCATTTTCAAGCAGAGAGAACAGAGAGAGAGAGAGAGAGAGAGAGAGAGAGAGAGAGAGAGAGAGAGAGAGAGAGAGAGAGAAAGAGAAAGAGAGAGAGAGAGAAGGAGAGAGAGGGAGACAGACAGACAGACAGACACCAGGGCCACCACCTTGTGGGTCTGGTTTATGTGGGTCCTGGGGAATTGAACCCAGGGCCTTAGGTACTAGAGGCAAGTGCCTTAACTGCTGAGCCATCTCTCCAGCCCTGCAGCAGAGTTTTTGTAAGAATCAGTGCATTGTTAAAATTAGGGTGAGAACAGAATGGAACAGAGGAAGCGATATGGGAAATACAACTGCCAAATATAAGCTGCTAGAGACATAGCACTGCCTGTTGTTAGGGAGTGAGGGAGACAGGGAAGGAGAAAATACTAAGATTTCATCACTAAGTGATGCATGGAAACATCGTGAAGAAATGAAGGATTAAGCTAAGGAGGGAAGACAGTTCTGGGAGATGGGGAAGCATAGGCTGGTTTTAGTCAAGTCTCAGGTGAATGTCCAACTGCAGGGAAAAGGAAATTGGATGAGAGCTAGGTAAGGTGGTACAAGCTGTGTGTGTGTGAGCTGCTGGGGTGGCTCAGACATGAGGACTGCGGGAGCTTAAGATGATTAGGATCAGCCTGGGAATGCACTTACCACAAAACAAATATCTATATCAGTGCACTCAAGAGGTACAGAGGGTTAGATTCAAGGGCAGCCATGGTTGCCTGGTAAGTTTAAGATCAGGCCAGGTTACATGAGACCATGTCTCAAAAAAAAAATTGTTTTAAAATAAACAAGAATTGGATAAAAGTGATGGAAAAAAAAGTCCTATAAAGGAAGTAGGTAGGAACTTGGGATACTAAAGTGCTCCCTTTAAAATCTATACTTAGTCCTGAAGTAAAAACTGTAACAAAGATTCTTCTTGTTAATATTTAAAAAAAAATATTTTTGTGAGCAAAGAGCAAGAAAGAAAGAGAGATAACGACAATGTGTACACCAGGGCCTCTAGCCACTACAAAGGAACTCCAGATGCATGCACCACTTTTTGTATTATATTACATTTTTGTATTGGTTTTACATGGGTACTGGGGAACTCGGGCCAGCAGGCTTGCCCAACAAACACCTTTAACCACTGAGCAATCTCTCCAGCCACTGTTTGGTTTTTTTTTTTTTTTTTTTTT